>JAQIWP010002291.1:0-11436 GCA_034695525.1 Euzetes globulus
TGGAATGCAAACTAAAACCAGATTTTCATTTCATTTCAAAGTTATTACTGAAAGTAATTGTTTTTAAATAATTTTATTCGAATATTTTAGTTTAAATTGTCTTAAATTCAGTTTAATTAATAATTGCTTAAATGTAAAGCCACCCACAGGTTCATCACAATATCATTCTATGCCAGACATACATAAGTCGCACTGACGCCAATTTCATTCCATTCTCTTATTATAAGTTTATAATTTATTATCTAAAACAAGCTCTCATAAAAATACATTCTTCCTTTAACCTTGGCAAGAATTAAAAAATAAAAACTCGTTTATTCAATGTCAGACATTTAATGAAGTTTAACTGAATTCATATTATCTAAGTAGTTTCTTTAACAGAACACATTTATTGATTTCCTTCATTTAAATTGTAAAAGCTACTCAACTAGGTGAAAATAATTATGAAATGTGGTTTGCAATTTATTTATTGATTTATTGTCGAAGACCTAGTCACATTATTAGAAATGTTAGAAATGCTAGAAATTTATCAAAATTATCCCAAAAGGTTTGTTATAATTTTCATATAACTTATTAGAACATCCTTTTATAAAAAATGACAAATTGAAAAGTGATTTTATGAAACGGAACATTTTACTTTATAAACAGTACTAAAATCTCTAGTTTATCAAAATCACACTCAATTATTCAACCCTGATCTGCCTTTATCACTGACCCTTGTCTTCACAATTGGTAGTATTATATGCTGAACCTTGAGTCCAAGGCAGAATGCGCTCGACTAAAACATACCTTTATGGCTTCAGTCAACCCCTTTTGAATTCCAGTACAGACGCTTTCAGAACATCCTTATCAACAAGGTTCTGATATATTGGCAAAATTTTCTTGATGACCTTCATTTTTGTATTAAAAGGATTACTCGATTATATGATGAAATTGATTAACCAAAATAATTATGAAATGTGGTTTGCAATTCATTTACTGATTCAATATTGAAGACCTAGACACATTAATTATTTATTTGTTTATTAAAACACTTTCATTCTTTGAAAATGGAAAAAATTTATCAAAAATGTTCCCAAAGGCTTATTAATTTTGCGCTCTTATTCTTATCAAATATCTTGAGCCTATTCCACCTGACCATTAATCTAAATATTTGCAGGTTTTAAAGCTTGACTTTGAGCCATAGCCAGAATAAGTTTAAGAATAAAAATAAAACACTACATATCTGCTATAAATTAATCTTTTATAAAATTAATTATAAATTAAAGCCATTTGAAGTGAACAATGGAATAATTCTGTCCAAGAATATGATGTTATCACAAATTCCAAGCCGGATACAAGAAGACACTGGAAAAAATAAGCAAAGACCTCTGGCTTTAATATTTGCCTGGTTGTTTGCAAGGGAGAATCACTTGAACCGATACAGACAATTGTGGATTAGTAGAGGTTTCGATGTACTGACAGTCCGGACCTCATTATTCGATATATTGCTGCCTCCTATTGGTGGCCGACTTGTGGTCAGAAATCTATTGAAAGTCCTGTCCCCTCTGACCACTCAGTACAATGAGATTGTAGTCCACGTCTTCTCTGCAGGTTCATATCCCCTTTGTGAGACTTTCTTTCAAATGAAGGACCAAGAATTCAGTCATTTATTGAGCTTGATAAAAGGCGTTATATTTGACTCGTTGGTATTCACTCAAGATCTTGTTACTGGCTTACCAAAAGTTACTTCACAAAATACCCTTATACAATCTATTATTGAGAATTCGATAACTATTTATAGTAAGCTATTCCACAACATGACGATCGCAAATTTTCAAAAGTTAGAAGGGGCAATTCTATCCGAGTCTGAATTTCCAGGTATTTAAATACTTGAAATGATTAATTTTGAATTAACTCAGAGTTAATTTTCTGCTAGGTCTCTTCCTCTATTCAAAAGACGATATCATCAGCAGTTGTGAAAGAATTGAAAAATTTATTGAATCCAGGATTAAATGCGGACATTATGTTCAGTGGAAATGTTGGGATCAGTCGCTTCATGTCCGCCATTATTTGTGTCATCAGAAGGAATACGAACAACAATTGGATATTTTCCTCAAGAGATTAGCCTTAAAATCAACACAAAACGAGTTATTTTTATAAATATTAGTAAATAAAAAAGTTATTTGAAATGAAAAATATTCTCTTAAAATAAATATTAATGAAAGATCAGGAACATATTTTGCTTTCTTCCTTTATTACTTCTTTTCCTTATCTCTATTTTATTCTCAATTTTAATTATATTTATGTTTAAAGAAACGGAAATATCCCGTGAATAAACAGGGTTAATTGCTGTAACTTAATAAAAATGCGAAAACTAACAATTAGCTCTATTATGTTTAAGTTGCCGTCAAAAATTCACTGGGAGTATATTTAAAATCAGGGCCTAATTTTTTATTCCGAAGATAAGATTACAGTATTAAATGCTATTTAATTACAGTATTAAATGAATTAGTGTTTATAACCTTTGTCTGTTGTGTAACAACAGGGCCAAAGACAATTTTTCTAATAATTGAATTATTTTCCCTTGCAAATTATATTATCTTTTTATTAGGTTAATGATTAAACAATATCAGTTTGCAAAAAAACTAATTTTTTACAAACTTCTAATTAAATCATCAAGTGAAAATACTGGCAGATAATAAAAAGTAGACTTAAAACTCACATTACAGTCTGTAGCATGGTATTTTAATATAATTTATTGTGTCAATCGAAAATATTTATTTCAATATTGAGATTGTGCCCACTTGTTAATTAAACCAGACCGGTTAATTATAGAAATGCTAATTTTTTGCATTAGTCTCCTCGAAACTTGGCAGATTGCTAAAAAAACTGCAGGTACCCTTTTATATTTTGAAAAAAAGTAAATTGGATTAAGGCTATTTATTTAAATCAATTAAATTCTTAATAGCACATCAAATTAAAAAAAATTAAATTTAGACTTTTTCAAAAATTTGGGTTTAGTGGTGCCTATCCTGTTTAGCCTTGATCATATCTTTAAACTGGGCAAGTATTTTGGTCTCGCGTTTGTCCCGTTGCTCCTTGTTAAACATAGCCAAAGCTCTCTTCTCGTCGGCGCTATAGATCTGTCCCTCTTTGCGAAGTCTGACCGCTTCCATTCTTTTATGTCTGTATCCGCTCAGTTCATACCCGAGACCTTCGAAATAATGGATTTCATCAGAGGACAGACCGATCTCACCCCTGCGTGGAATGCGTTTTCCCTCTGCAATAAAGGCTGCCATCGCCGCTCCCTCTCCCGGAAGAAGAGCTCCTCCAAAGTCTTTGGAATTAATTTTAAAGTCATCGCCGGATGTCTTGGGGAGGGGGGGACCGATTGTATTCTCATCTAATTTCTTGTCCTCCAAAAGTTGACTTTTCTTTTCCAGTTCTTTAATAAACAGTTCCTCTTCTTTATTATTATTATATGTTTTGTTGATTTCTTTCAAATTATTCTTCTCTTCGTTTGAATCAGTTTTATCTTGCTTACTCTTAGTCTTCTTCAATTTATTCTTGGACTTTCCTTCTCTATGTTTTTCCTTTTTACTTGAGTTTCGTTTTTTAATTTTCTTTGATCTCTTTTTATGATGTCTTTTCTTTATCCTAAGTCTTTGACTTTTATCTGAGCAAGTATCTGAATCACTTCTTTTATCTTGGTTTTTATTCGGTGCTTTATCTGAACTTGATCCATCGCTATCTGTGTGGTCCAAATCTGAAGGCCTTTGCGGAGATTGTCCCCAAACACTTCTTACTCCCAACTCTCCAATCCTTTCCCTTTTTTGTCTTCTTTTTGTCCAAAATTGGTCCCGGGTTTTTTCATCAAGTTTTTTCAATTGATCGTTATCTCTGTTATATTTATTTCGATAGGTCATTTTAATATTTAAAACTGTACATTAGACCAATTTTTATTAATATATTTATGAGTTTTTAAAAATAATAAACTTGGTTTTATTAAATTCTATTAAAATAGTTTTCTAAAAATTTGAATTAAATATAAAATATTATTTATTTAAATGGCACTTGTTATAAAAATTAGAAAATTATTTAAATTACAACATTTATTTAACTATCTATTTCACCAATCAAAACATGATTTACAACTTCAACATTCAATTAAAATTTTTCTTTTAAATTTTCATAACTTATTATTAATTATAATTTATTCCTGGTCAATTTCATTCGGTTACAAACGAAACAATAGGAAGTGGTCTTATCTATAACTGAATCTATTCTGAAATAATTAAATTCAGAAAATTATACCAAAATGAAACACATTTTGAAAGTTGTCAACGAATTTGAGTGTTTTCATCTGTTAAATGTCAACTTAACTAAACTATCTATTTGGCCAAAAAATTTCCCAAGTAATTTATAAATAAATGATCTTTGAAACATTTGAAAGAGGTGGCAAATAGGGGATTACTTAGTTTACCCGCATAAAATAAAAATTTCTTACCAAGCTCCGGCAAAAAAAAGAGATCTGGCATATTTTTGGAAAATTTCGTAAACTGTAGAAGTATTTGGGAAGTTTAGTAATGACCGCCAAAATATTCTGCTCATTTTCTTCCAAAATTCAATTTATTATCAAATATTATTTCTTTAACAGGCAATATTAGCTCAAATTTAACTTGAGTACAGCAATTGCTAAAATTAAAAATTACAGTTAGTAAAATAAGGAGTTGAGTTTAATTTCTTTCGGTTATTATCACCTTAATTGACCTGTACGAACGAGGTGATTATAAACGGAGTATAGTGCAGTAGATATACAGATATGCTTGTTCACTATGCTGTATGCAATTTCTCTTATATTTATATTTTTATGTATTATAATATTTACTATCGTTGTTTTAAAACTTGAATCAATACTTGTTTTATTATTGAATAAAACAAAGATAATTGTGCCAAGAAAGGGAAATACTTTCCTGAATAAACAGGGCCAATTACTTCAACTTAAAAGGAATGCTAAACAGTTAGCTTAATTATATGAAAGACAATGATTGGCTTTTTTTTGTTTGTTTAGTCATTTTTCAATTAATTGTTAATTGTTTTATGAATTTTAAGTCAATAAAAGGTTTATTCATTGTTGTATAAATGTGCATGGTTAGGAGAACAGAAATGCTGGTTTTCATTGTATGCCAAGATATTGATGTTTACTATTTCTCAAGGATATGATATCAAAATAATAAAGGAATAACATTATTTGTCTAGCTAACTAGTTAATAGACCCTCGTATATTCTATTTTACATAATTATTTTTTACAACGTTTGTTTAATAATCTGGGTCATTTCAAATTATTTAATTTTCAGCAAGTTAAATAAAAACTGTAAAATGAACCTAAAATTTATATATTCAATTTTACCAGTAACTATTCTGGCTATAATTAAATAATAAACTATTTGCTAAATTATTTCATCAATAGATAAAATGGTAAAGTCTTGGTGTGAACTTGGTAGAATAAAATGCAAGAGTATCCTTGTAAAAATCCCCATTTGAATTATGACACATTTGCATGAAAACTTCCCATCACTTTATTTTAAAGTGATTATCAGTTGTGATAATCAAATGAATTTTGTGTTACCAAGATGATCTTTTGCAAGGTATTTTCTGTAATAATATTGTTTCGGCAAATTTTACACTAAACATGGTAAAATTAAATGAAAATTTAAGAGATGTTAAGTTTAGATCTTGAATGATAACTAAAATTGAGAAAGTTTTCAATTTAAAGTGCTTAATCACCTTGGTCATCTCTGATGAAAGAAACCCAACTCATTAAAAACTGAAATAATAGAGAGTTTTGTTTTGATTTTTAAAAGTCATTAATTATTAAATATTTATTCATCATATCAATTGATTTTCAGTAATTCAGTTACATGTTAAATTCAAAATTAGGAACCATGTTAATCTATTTTTAAAAAACTTTAATTAATAATAACATCAGAAAGATTATAGTAGTTACCATTGATAAATAAGTTGATATGAATGAACAGGAACATAAAATAAATTGCCATTAGTCCTCTTTGTTTTTGTCATCGTCGTTGTTCTTCTTCAAATCGTGTAAGTCGAGAGCGTCTTGGTCAAGAATACACACATTTGACAGCAGTTTTGACGACTTATTCATAACATCCAGGACATTTTTTAAGAAATTCCAAACGCAGTTATAAAACGATTGAATGCCTGAAATCAAATCCATGTTCACTGTTTGAGAGCTGAGCACTGAATGAGGAAAAGTGACAATTACTGCAATGACTGAGTTTCTACAGTCTGTACTATTAACAGCATTGACCAGAGTCTAGTGTCAAGTATCTAGACTCTAGTCACTAGAGGAAGTTTTAGCTAGCTAATGAAACTCATTAATTCTTAAAAGTTAATTAATATTAATCATGGAAATTAATTGGTTAGTCATTTACATATTTATACGCTTACACACATACATCTACATATTTAATTTACTAAAATTATTTGCGAAAAAATGAACAAGCATATCTTACATTTGGGTTTTTTAAGTTAAAAATAGAATTTTAATGATTAAGTTATTAAACTATCAATCTATAATTAAAGATATTCAATTAGTGAATGTAATGATTCACAACTAAGTCAAGACCAAGGTCATCAAATTTGACAAATTCTTTAAGGGTCTAATCACCAAGGATGAGGAACTTTTGGTAATGTAAATAAAATTTAAAAGTAAATAGGTATCGTCAAAATAGTTAAGGTAAGAAACCTTTTTAAACTAACAATTAAAAGATAAATTAGAGTTCCATAAAAGTAATAATTATTAATATTTTCTTGATAAATTGCCTGATTTTCCCTTAAATCGGTGATTCAGTTGACTGGTGCTATCATTGCCAGTCCTTTATATCGAGCTTTAATTTAAATATAATTCTTTTATAATGAATCCTTCTTTTTCGGGAGATTATGACTTAGCTTGATTATTTATTATTAATGCAATGATTTCTCTTGATTTAGCTATGATTTAGTTATCCATTTAAGAGAATTTTAGTGTTTTTATCATCTCATTGATATTCAAGAATAAAGTAGAATTATTACTACTAGAACTAATTAAAAATAGAACATGTATTAATGTCATCCCAGACTAGGAAAACTGCCCTGCATATTTATCAATTTAAATTAATTAAATTAAGAATTTTGTACTAGATATTAGATGATAAAATGGTCAATTTTTAAAGCTTGGAATAAAGATTCAAAAATCAGTGTAAAGTAGCCAATGTCATTCAGATCCAACTCTTTCTTAAAAATTATAGAGCAGTTATTGAAAAACAGTGCATGTTTAGATTTCTATTCACATATAGCATAAAATTTGAAGGCAATGAGAAATAAGTTTATTAACTAATGTTTCAAATTTATTGAAATTATAACTAACTATTAATACCTAGACTATCTTATTTGCTAGAAAAAATTAATAGAGAATGTAAATGTGATGTGATCACTGATGTCTCATGTTTATTGAAGAACCTTGTTAATACAAATAAATCACACGATAAATTTAACCCTTTTTAGAAAAATTAGACAGATTGATGGCCCTTAGTCTGGAGTACTTTATGTACTTGATGAATGGTCGCGTGAAATGACCAAGGTATGGAATTGATAAAAGATAATGATTTATGTTGAAATGAGCCCTGCATATTACTTTTGCAGGATAGTTATCGAAAATATAGCTGACAAACATAGAATAAAAAGTACAGTTCATGCTTCACTTTTGTTTCCCTAGCTAATGTAAACAAACAATATTTTTCAACAAGAAAAATATCATTGTTTTCCGGACTTATTTTGCAATAATTATAGTGTCATAGTTGATATTATCCTGTTTAAGCTCATTTGCAATCCTTAAACAAAAAATAAGAAAACATAAAGAGTGCTGATCTAAATTTTTTAAAAAAAATTCAACATAATTTTCTCAAGTTGAATTCGAAAATATAAGAACTGTTTGAATGCTAAATGCCATTGGTAAAATGTTAATGAAAATGATAAGTTTGTTATAAAGAAATTGCTAAAAGTACAGTTTTTAAAAGATGAAATGAAAAAATTCAAAATAGTTTTAAGTTATTTTAATAATTTCTACAGCTTATTATCTGAGCATGGCAATCGGATCGTTTGGCAGTACAGCATCAAATCACACATATCGAAAATAGTTGACAAAAATGAGATGGACAAAATTATGAACTTCATGTCAATTGTGGACACATTGTAACTTATTCTGTCCGCAACAAGTAAGTTATAATTTTAAGAATGGTAACTTTTGCAACAAGTCAAATTAAAATTTGCGATTTGATTATCAATGTGCTTGCCATTAAAATTATTTATGAACTCTAAACTTGTCAAATACGGCACAAAATAAAAACTGTAATAATTGTGTCTATGTTAATGAAGATTATCGAAATAATCATTGATCAAGTTTTGGAATACATAATCTATTAGGTCAATTCAAAAATATTTTTAACCATAAAGTATTGACTCTATTAAGTGTGGTTGATTCCTGGATGATAAATGGCAATAATATTATCAAGCAAAGTTTGATTAGTTTTGAACTCAAAACAAAACCTTTATAAACATTTACTAGATACAATTTTAGATGTTTCTAATGTATAAATTTAACTGTTGTAGAATGTAAAAATATTTTCAATTTTTATTTTTTTAAAAATTAAAATAATTCAGAGCTTTGATAATTTTTATGTTTTTCAACATTTTTTTAAAAATTTCAACTTTACTAATCTTATTTATTATTTGCAATTTTTACGAAAATATGCAGCCCCTTTGCGTAGCCTCCCAAAATAATTATCAATCAAAAATTGGCTATTATTTACAGTTTTGATTAAAAAAATTACAGTTTTTATTTTATAGTAGAATATATGTTCAAGTAATAAATAAAACTGGACAAGGTTTAGTCATGGACTTTAATAATTAATAACAAAGACGGGACCAAAGCCAATAGGGGGCTGTATTTCATTTCCCCCGTAAACAGAAGAATTTTATTTGTAAAATAAATATTTTTCAACAATTATTAAGGTATTGAATTAAGGTATTAATTGAACTATATTGAATTAGTAGTTTTACAGTTTATGAATCAAAAAATACAATATCTATTTACAATATCTCGCTAATAATACCAAGTTAATTTATTATTATTTAGTTTATTTTTTTCGTCCTCTTTTATATCAAATATAAAATATAATGATTTTAGTTTCGTTTAGAATTTTAAAACTTTTGAAGACTCATTTCAGGGATGTTCAAGGCAACCAACATTAAGCTGGTTGTTTAACTTTTTCTTAAAATCAAAGTCAAATTTTAACAGATATTCTTATCAAATGTTTGTCGATTTAAAGGACTGTAAATTACCAAATGAAATTGTAACCACTTTCAAAATATGCCACCTTGATACACTTATATAAAAATAAATTTGTGAATTAATTTAGATTTTTAACAATAAATGTTTTATAGTAACCATAATTTGGTTGAATTGACAATCAAGATGACAATTCTTTGATTTTCAAAGCCACGCCAATCATAAGAATGAACCACTGTAAAAATTAAAAATTAAATTAACAAGAATAAACCGTCTGTTCCCCGGTTTAATGTATTGGTGCAGCAGTTGAGCCTAGTATGACCAAAATAAAAAAGCCTTGATCAAGGAGATATTTAGTAAAAATCAAGGAGTTTCATACAAAAGACATTGATTTTAGCCCCCAAATCAAGGGATCCCTATATTTTCCAGGAGTGAACAATCAAGGATCTTGATGTTAATTTGAAAATATTGCCCAGGATCAGGCTGTTCAAATCAAGGAAAATCCTGGAAAATCAAGTAGATCTGGTCACTCTAGTTGAGACGATAACAGTAATTAAAGAAAGCATTCGTGAATAAGTTTTTTGATCTATCTAAATAATAGCTTTAACTTAATGCTCACTTTAATGATAGTGGAACTTATTTTTCTCATTAATCTAATAAATTTTAAAAATCCTGTAATTTGAATAGTTATCAAATTACCAATGAAAGATTTTAATGATTTTATTTTTATTTTTTGGCATTTTTAAGTAACTATTTAGCTAAGAGATCTTTAACAAGGTCTATTATAAGTTTTTCTAACTTTCTATTATCTGTAGGAATATTGAATAAATGATTATTTAAGTTATAATTGACTGTATTTTCAAATCCTTAATCAGATCATTTATCCTTTACGTTAAAATTTTGATATTTTACCCGGTTAGGTTTAAGGTGTTATTGTCACGGTCTTGTTTGGTCAACCAGAATTAGACTGTATGAATAAAATTCTTACCTCGTAGCATCTAAACTCATTAATAATGAATAGTTTCCAGCAGTAAAATCCAATCTTGTTTTTAGCCGTTCTTTCGATAACTGACATCAGCTGTAAATCAATGAAATGTATCATGGAGCAAATCAGGACTTATCAAGATTGTTTATTACTTACTTTTATTGCATTTGTAAGAAATATTCGGAGTTTTATACTCGCAATCAATCGATTCAACAGTTTGTAAGTCTTTTTTGCCTCCAATACAACACGACTGCAGAATATGACAATTATTAGTATCCAGCAGATAATAACGAATAAACCAAAAATCAAAATATACACGATTAGGGCATTGCTTATTTTGCCATATATTAGTGTAATCATGTAAATTGCCACCAAAAATGCTAATCCAATCCAAATTATAAATAGAAAAAGAGACCAGATCTGATTGAAAGCCTTTATTTTGAGATGAATAGCATCACAGCTCTGCAAAATATTCATCACTTGTTTATTTGTAATTAAAGCATCTTGTTTAATTATCTTTTCCAGCATTTGATTCAGTGATTTCAATAGAAATCTCGAATAATTGCAAAAAACAACAAAATATATGAGATTCCAGACAAGTCTCTCGGAAGCTGTTGTTATGGCCAATCCGAGCAAAATGCTCCAGAACAGTCCAAATGTAATTAGTTGATAGAATGTACAGATCATTGATAGGAATAGAAACGAAAGACCAAATCCAGGATACACAACGAAAGTATGAATAAGAACCTGGCTATATTTTATGTAGCGTTTCATCTTGTTTGCATTGGGTAGATCTGGTCTAAATACCTTTTCATGTATCTGAAGGAACGTCTCATTGTTGTTTAATTTTAAGTGGTTAACTATCTCAATTAAAAAACTTATAATGAAAAAGGTAGAAATTACTAAATTGAATTGAATCTTGAAATCAAATTTGAATAAATAGTCGCCGATTATTATTGAGTGAAATTTTTCGGTAATGAAATACGAAATAATGTCTCGGATTATGATTATAGCCATCAAAGTGTTGCCAATCAATGGATTAAATAGTTTTCGCCGTTTTCTGTAGTTTTCGTTGAAATACGGAAAACCATTTCTATAGTTCTGTTCTCCAATCAAATA
>JAQIWP010002292.1:0-11436 GCA_034695525.1 Euzetes globulus
CTCTCTCTCTCTCTCTCTCTCTCTCTCTCTCTCGGAGATAAGCTCAAAAGCTCATAAAGGTTCCTAAGAATGAATAATAATCTTTCTGAATAAATGGCAATATCTAACAAACATGGCTTTCAGTGCCTGAAATAATTGACTGTGAATTAAGATTTTAGTTACCTTTTTCAAAGATTCTTTCTTTTTACACTTTAATATATTTTATTAGAAAAAGCAACTTTATCAGAAAAAGGCTGAGAAACGGACTGAACCAAAAATTGAGGCCTTGCATAGAAATTGGGACTTATTACACTGTATTGGTCAACCATAGATCTACAGATTCACAGATATCTCAATCTTATTTGATATTCTGTTTGCACCGGAGGATCAGTTCATATAAGATCTATATTACATTCTCAGTAAACCATTTATATTGCTTTTGTAGAAATAGTTTTATCGATTTTTAGGCCACTTTTTTCATTATTCAAATTTATGTAAAGACATACTTTTCCTTTAAATTAATGCAAAATATTTAATTTATTCATTTAATTTAATTTTTAATAATTTTTCATTTAATCTCTCCCTCCCTCCCTCCCTCTGCCTGTCTTTCTTTCTCTCTTTTGCCATGATATTTTTGGATCTAGACCACTTCTAAACTACACAATTGGCCTTTCTTTGAGTTAATTGAAGAAAAATATAGAATTTGAAAAAATTTATTGATATTTCGAACATTAAAGACAAAGACTTTTGTAACAAATTATTTGATATTAAAAATAAAAATACTTTCAATTGCTTTCTTAAAGAATCATTGATTGGAAGCAATCGCCTCTTCATAAGTCGGAAGTTTATTCCCATTATTTTCATTGCTGTTCACACACTCCTGATATGTGGGAAGAGGGTTGTCATTAGGAGGTATGGCCACAAAGTATACGTTGGGCCCCAAAGCAGTATTATTCGCGAAATTGAATGAATTCAAGCTTTGAAACAAATTAATGTTTTCGATCTGTCGTCGTCTGTAAAACATTAAAATTATTGAAATGAATGCCACGGAAAACATTAATGTCATCAGAAGTGAACCCGAATAGACCAGAATGGGGTTGGCCTCACATATATTGGTGCCATTATTCCAACGATTATCATAAGAACAGACACCAGATCTTGCGGCCGAAGACTTCTCCAAAAGAGAGAACAAATTGATTTTTCTGCTGCCATTTGTGAGAAACAATTGGTTCAAATTATTAATGGCTGACTTATTCCGAGATTTAATGGTCATGGCCAGATCTCGGAGCCTAGTTTTGATGGTGTCGTTTAATTTCTTTACACATTTGCCGTTTTTTGGGTTGAACTGGTGACCAGTTTGGCATTTAGTAGCGCACAGCCAACTGTCATCGCAGTAGGTGTTGCCATCAAAATACCGACACTGTTCTGAATAATCGCAAACCTCTGACACATGTCTGCCTTCAAGACATTGATTTGTAGCCTTTATTAAAATATAGCCGTCTTCGCACACCATAGTGCTGTTCCATGGCTTTTGATGCATACCATAATCCAAACCGATGCTCATAAACATAGATATAATCATTAGTTCGCAGTTCATAACAAAATCCATTGAAAGCTGTCCAACAGATTTACTGCTAATCCTTTCGTCTTATGTTTGATATCGAAACAAAAGAGTAAACAAAATATTAATAAAATCTGTTTTTCTTATTTTTTCTGAGAAGACTTCTGAATCAATCTGTTGTCTGAATAATAGATAGTAAAGAATTCTTGAAATAGTTTGTGCGGCGAATCTTTTCCATCAAATGCCTTCTCAACTGAAGTATTGATTAAATTCATGTCATCCGCTGTTAAACTACGGCAGCAGTTCTGTCAGACACACACACAATATCTCTTGAACTGAAAATTTAATTTTGTTTTTCAAAAATATCTTTGCATCAAAATCTTCAGAAAAGTGTCGGAAAAAAAGAAAAGCAAATCTAAGGTATCTTTGAGTTGGTGTAAGAAAATTGAATTTACATTTGAAAGCATTGATTATCACTTGTTTTAGTCACTGAACCGTTTCAGTAATTTTCTTATTTCAAATACAATGCTAAAGTCAAAATCAAGAAACTTGGCACAGAATTATGTTTACAAACTAGCGTTGTCATAGTGATACTCTCAAAGTTGATAAATTTATCTATGAATTACGTCCTTAAAATAAAAACTATTTTATTACTCATTAAACATACTTATAGTTAACATAAAATAATTTAATAATAATAATCAATTTATAAAATTATCCACTTGATCAGTGATCCAGAATTTGTTTTCAACTTCGACTAGGTGCATACAACATTTTAATATATTTGGATTCATATTCATTTTTCAATAATAATAATAATAATAATAAAAATAATAATAATAAAACTTAAATTAAATACAATTTTATAAACTCACGCACATGTGAAATATAAACAAATAATTTAAATGACAATATTTATGGTGACGCACTTCAAATCTGTTTAGCGTCTATGATTGCCATAGCAATGCAAGCCCTATTCTGTGCCAAGTTTCTTGATTTTGACTTTATTCATCTACTTTTATATTGATTTTCTTTGTAACCAAAAGACATCTTCAAAGCTCTAACTTGAAAGAACCTATAAATTAACTATTCTTTAATTAAATGCCTTATTTTGTCAATCATTAGGCAATAGGATAGGCGTTCGGCTCTTGAAATCAAAATAAATTAACTTTTATTCGTTTATTTGACAACAAATGCCAAAGTAATTAGTTTTGAATGGTTGCATCATTTCAACTTGGTTCTTATAAAAGGTAAAAGAATTAACAGTTCTAAAATAATTTTAAAAGTTGTAAAACAGAATGTAGAATGTTACAATACTGCTAAATATTCAAAACAATTTATTTTGTCTAAGAAAATTTATGAAAAAGGAACAGCAAGCTTATATTTTACCTAGTTCCTGTTTATCTTTTTTTAAAAATCATTAAAATCTCTAATTAAAATACATTGATTAACCGTTTATTTAAAACGACTATAATTTGTTCATTATTTGTAATTCCTTACTAATCAGGACTAAGCATGCTCAGTGTACTAAAATTTTACTAAATTTTAGACTAAAAATATGAATCCTCTTTAACCACCGATTTTGTACTTGTTGATTGACTTTATGGAACCTTTAAGCCTTTAAACTTGCAGAATAGCATTATTATACCATTATAAGACTAATTTATGCTTAAAAACACCGGAAATAAGTTTATTTTAGAATAAATTGACCGTTCCATGCGCTACCTCCCTGCACCATTTTACCCTACCCCATACCCCACCCCTAAAAAATTTCATTGGTCAACTTTGCTATCAATGTTCAATTGAAATGAAATGTGTTTAACTGTAGCGTTTGATTATGATTACAGTCCATTACAGGCTGCCTAGTGTTTTAGTCTCCCAAATAATACTTTCATGCAAAACATTTTCCGTCTAACAAAGGAATTCATTTTTATAGACGATATTAATCAGTTGAACTATAGTCTAAAACGTTGTAAGTACCGTTGGTACTTTTTGTAAAAACTCTTATCTTAATTGACGTTTAATTCAGTATAATCGAGTTTTAGCAAAATTACCGAAAATGGCGGTAAGAGGTAGGGTTTTGACCTTTTTTATAATTTTTTATGTAAACATCTGTATACATTGATTAGGAATTTGACACTAAAAGGATATAGAGAGGGGATAATTACTCATTTTTCAGACCAAAACCACCTAGGGGAGGGAGACATAGGGAAAGAATATTTTCAAAATGGTGAACGAAAAACTATTATGTTCTTAAATACGATTACTTCCGCAACTTTAAAGAGTTAATTTTTTTCATTAAATGGAGTATTAATGCAATCCAAAGTACAGATTTATATTTGTAAGGTAACTATTATCAAAGATTCAAAGCTAAATTTCTTAAAATAAGAGAGAAAATCACCAATTTTTGGTTGATATAGCACCAATTGGCCACAGCGCTTCGCATTTTCCCAGGTCTGAAAAGGTGTTCCCCCAAATGCCAACTTTCAAACCTAGGGGAATATTTTAGAAAATTTCCTCTCCTTGCACATCCCACTGCATATTCATATACTATTGATACACTGATGTATTTGTGGAGTTGAAAATTCCAAACAAAAAGGTTATTTTAAGCTAAAATAAAGTTTAAACGCTCTCATAGGTCATAATTCTTTCAGTTATGCCTTCAAGGAATAATACTTTAAATATGTAGCTCCCGATAGGGTGCGACCCTTTCTATTCTATGGAAAGAATTAGACCCTTTGTCATCATTCTTGGTAATGGATAAAATGTAGGTCATTCAAATGCTACTCAAAGCTTTATTATATAATAGAGTAACTTTTGAATTAGGTGATGCAAGAAATTATGCGAAAATGATCCTTCCATTAAATGTGAAATTTATATCTGCCTCAAACTGATAAGGAGTCTTTTATTCTTTGCTATTCTGCAAACTAAGCCTAAAGTTCAGTTGAAAATCAAATTTCAAAAATAAAAATTCATGAAATACAAATTATTGATATTTCTTTATATATATTTAAGAAGAATATGTTTGCAATTGATTTTTAGACAGTTATTTGTCATTTTCTAAAATATTTTGGAATAATAGTTGTCAAGGCATTTTTAGACAAATGCCATTATTTTATATAAATAATATATTTAAATCGCATGCCTTTGAAATAGACCGCAAAAGTAAGTCTATTGAAATTCAAATATGTATTTTTTATGCTTAACTTTCTATGAAAAAATGTATTTCAAATTTTAAATTTATTTTTAAGGCATTAAATTTTGACCAAAAAAAAAAGATTTTTATCCATTATTTTAATTGGTTTTACATTTTTCTCGAGTCAATAAAATATCAATAAAGTAAGATGATAAAATTTAGAACAGGTTTCCAATGATTACTAATACTATTATGTGATGATGAAGATGTCTTGTTAAATAGAATATTTAAACACTACTTTTTAATCAATAATTATCCTTGATGAAGTCTTTGAGTTTACTTATATGTTTACTCAGTTTTCAAAATCATTTTACACCCCATTTGATACAAATAAAATGCAACGAAACAGAGTAAAAGAAGTGATTTGTGGAGAACTTGTCATCAATTTTGTTGATTGACTTCAAACAGAAATCAAGAGATAAATGCTATTAAAATATCAGAGCACCGAAAGAGCCTAAAAAATAAGCTCTCGAGTAGAGACCACTTGGAATTGAGTGGAAAGAAGAAAAATAAAAGACTCATTAAGGTCAAATCATTTAACTTCTTATTATAAGTACCAAAAATCATAGAGTTGTTCATAAATAGAAGTCAAAGACTTTGTTTGGAATAAAGCCATGATCTTTAACAGAAGGGTATATACATTGATGACAGAACCAAAACTTAAAAAAAATAAAAAATTGATTTTTCATATGAAAAGTTGCTGAATGTCTCTTAAATTTATTGCAATACTATTCAATGAAAATGAATATACAGTCTGTACTTTGCTCTAAGACTTCTAGTGAAAAATGGACAGAATTTCTCCCGAAACTGTTTGCCTGCACTGAACACAAATAGTCTGATTACCCGATGAATGAGTTTTTTATAGTTTTGTTTGCGTCCTATTTATGGCCAACATTTTGATTCGAATGACTTGATATCAAAGATAAGACGATTTCTATATTTCTATTCTTAATCCAAAAGAAATTGGATTCTTATCTTTGAATATAAAAAACACATTTTATTGACAATGATTTTAACTTAAGATTGTGACAGGGTAAGACAACCATATTCTATTTTGAAATGAAACACTGTTCACAATGCCAATTAATTAATTGTTTAATTTCTTTAATGGTCTAATTAAATTACTAGCTACTTCAATTGTTTTTAGTAAATTGTCATCGCATAACATTTACACCGCTAGAGCAATTATCATACTCTTTTTATGTTAATTTCAATGGTGTTTCTTTACCAGGGATGTGCAAGGAAAAATTTCCTGAAATATCCCCTAGGTATGAAATTTGCCTCTAGAGAAATCAAGCTTTGGAAAAGAAAAATAGGGGCCAAAAAATCTACCGGTTTGTTCCTTATTTTCAGAAATTTAGCCTTGTAACTTTAATAATAGCTTAATTGTGGCTTAATTAAGGCAATTTACTCTTTAAATTAACGAAAATAAGCTTATTTAAGAACAAAATTACGGCTTTTTCATTCGCCATTTTGAAAATATCCCCTCCCTACATCCCTCCTAGGTTCACGGACCTTGCACATCCTGTTCTTTACGATCTGAGTAAGTTGAAGAGAAATTAACAAAATTTAGTTAATAAATATCAAAAGGAAGAATTTTTAGATTTGAATATAAATTGTGTACTAATTTTAATCTCAATTGATTTTGGAGAAGGAAATAAATGTTTGTGTCATATGTTTGTGGCAAAAACATATGACACATAAATTGTTATATAATTTAAATTACATCGAAAGCAACAAAACATTGATTAAATATTAATTCAGACATTGAATGCAGACCTCATTTATTATTGAAATACTATACCATTAAGGGTTATGAAGAAAAACACTCTTCTAATGATAATTTCAATTTATTCCAACATTAATCTACTGCTTTACACCAGGGATGTGCAACAATCATTTGAATAATAATTTTTCAAATACTCAACGATATAAATCATAAAAATGCCAGAATACCTTGCATATCTATATATTTTGAAGAAATTCTTTTAACAAAGCTAATTTAAGACGAACTTGTTGCCTGACACTTTTGTTATTTTAATTGAAAAAATGCAAATTTCATATTTAGAGTCATTGTAGTTCTGTCAGGAAAGAAATGGTTTCAAAATTTCCATCTCTATTATAATAACGAAACAGATTAGAAAAATTAAATTATTTTGCAATTTCAAAATCATTTGAATAAAAAGTTTTTCATTAAAATTCTGTACATTAACTCCAAAATTAGAGAATTTGTCAGGTTTTTTGTTAAATTTACTCTAATTTAGATTGTCTGGATAAGTTTTAATTAGCTTATTTGAGATTCATCTGAATCAATATATTAGTCAATTTATCATTTGCTGTACAATAATAAGCTCATGTCTCAAAATGCACAAATGATTTGATGCACTTGGTAATACACGAAATCATTGCAAATTAAATCGATTTTAGCTGAATTAAGAGATGCTAATAAATTATTCATTATTTACACTGATCAATTTGTTATAATATTCGAGTGCTTATTATTCATACTTTAATGAAATCAAAACATAAACGGAAAGTCACCAAAAAGAGGAAAAATGCATTTGTGTGGGCGCACTGTTTGAGGCATTTCTAACTGTTTTCCGACTAACCCATCCATTTATCTTCCAAATTGTTTGAAAACTGTAAAAAACATATTTTTCTAGAGATAGTGGAAATAGTGGGACGGCACGTTTCTGGCACAATAGCAAAGATGTTATTCGGAAATTATATTCCGACATAAAGTCATAGTATTTGGCATTTATTGGTCGAAGGCTTTCCTCTGTTAAATGGCTTGTATTCGCACGTATTCTCTATTTCGCTTCTCTGACGACATGCGTTGCTCTTTCTTTCGCCTCTTTTATCGCATACCAGTCCTCTCTGCTATCAATACTTAAAGCACACTTCACTGCATCACTTGTTCAAACCATTGAAAGAGTATCCGAAAAGTTTGAATGATATTCTGAAAAACAAGTCTCATCTTTGAACAAAAAACAACTGAAGTGAACTTTCAAGTGGTCAGTTACAAATTCAATACTTGTGTTCAACCGATATATTAAATATCAATTAAAAGTGTATTTTACGTAAGTCTTTAACTTTTACTTTCATTTGTAATACGTAGGAAACTGAAATTCAAAGCATAAGCTTGCTTATTTGTGCTTTAACTTATATATAAAAGTATAATTAATTATATATCTTAGGTTATAATTAATAAAATTTTAATTCTAATGAATTTCCAAATTAAATTTCGTAAACAAATTAATTTCTATGGAAATCTTCTCTAATATCAAAACATAATTCATTAAAACATGCGTTTTTACTATAATTAAAGATCAATTCTCATAATTAATATAAAATTGCCTCTGTTGACAATTTAGAGCTAACGACTATTTGAGAAAGCTAAAAATAGTCATCTTTCTAGGACATAAACGTACTTATTAATTAATTAGTTTTCTATAGACTAGAATACAATGAAAATAATTCCTGAGTGTATGATTTTAACTTTTATAAGACCATGAACTGATTGATGATTAACCAGATAAGAGTTAGTAAGCGGTAAATTACAGGAAAAGTGTTATTATTTAATTAAATCTAAAAGAAAACACATTAACTCATCGAAGTCTGACATTTCAGACAATTTGTTGCTACACTTGCCTTAGACTTAACGCCATGATGAATCAATTAATTTTTGAAAGCTGAGTGACGCAAATGTTAGCCGAGGCTCATCTTAAATGAGATGTTTTGGGTAACAATTATTCGAAAAATTAGAAAATCTTTTATAGGGCACCGAAATAATGACATAGTTTGCAACATTTTAAACTGTAGGCAGATGTCTGTCAATCTATATTGATTAGATAAATAAAATCACAAGATCCTTTTTTCAGCAGAGGGAATATCACACACGATTCAGAATCACATAAATAAATTATTTTGTTAAAAGTTTGAGCGAAAAACTTTAAAATTAAATAAACCTTGCATGATCAAGGGGTTTCAAACTTGTCCTAGTTTAAGTCGTATATATATTATATCTTGCTGTTGAAAATTTTAAAGTTTTACGATTCTTTGAGAATCTTTATAAATCAAACATGAATTCAAACCTGAATTTTAAATTTTAGTTCTTATGAGTCAATCCTCTTATCTGTTAGATATTGAAAAAGTATTTTTCATAAAATTTCAGTTCTTATGGGAATATTCTTATATTCGACACACGTCTGGTTTACCTAAATGTCATTCCCTTAAAATTGTGGCTAAACTTAAAGTTTCTTAAAATTGATTTGATCTTAATAGAAATGAAGGATTTTCTTTATAACAAAAGTTATTTTAATCTTATTACAATCTGAAATTTTCTTTAATTAATTTAAAATTCAAGAACTTATCTTGATTATGCTACGTCTTTGTTGGTCACAAACTGTTGACATGATAGATAAGTTTAGGTAACTACTGTTACCTTCAATACCAAATGCAGAACAAAATCACTCCCATTTTGAAGTCTATGACCATTTGTAGGAAAAAAAGAAACTGATTTCAGCCGCACTTTGACTACATTTTGAAAACAAAATTTTAAATTTCATTTCAAGTAAAAAATTCTGATTCAATGGCAGTCTTCCCAAAAGAATTTTCTAGATTTTTCTGGAGTTTCTTTATTTTTTACTCGAAATTTGTAACTTGTAAAATAAGAAAAAATATTTAATCTGTTAAGATATTAGCAAAAAAAGTCTTGTAACCTTGTACTCTTCGTAAATTTGTTATTGGGCAGTTAGAGGCAACAAGTTTCAAAGTTCATTGATCAATTTAGCGAATATAGGCAAGCTTATAAGATTATACCAAAACATATTTCTCATCTAATTAGTTTCACTCATGAGAGACTGGGTAATTTTTCTTCTTTCCTCTCCAACAATCCTATACTTATTTAGTATTTTGATTGAATTATTAAGAGTAGTAACAGAACCAATAGCTTATACAAGCTTGTATAACAAGGTATGTCTTAATAGTAATTTATTTGATACAGAGCGCAGGCAGTGTTTCCACATTCCCGGATTTCAATCACTGCCCACTTGTAAGCATTGCTTACGTGTTGTGCAGCAGTTCTGCTTACAATGGCTTTACTTTTTTTCCTGGTCTTAATCTTCTTAAGTCAAACTCACATCTCCTCTGCTATCAACTATTGATTACACATTTGATAGAACAGAATATTCAATGCAAACGAGTCTATTGTTTTCTGTCAGAAAGCACTTTGTTTTTATTAATACAGATATCCTGTCCTCCAAAAGGGATATCAGTTGTGATGACAGAGAAAAGCCAGAGTTATGATTAAACATTATTATTAAAGGGTTTTTCATAATACAGAAACAAAACAAACAAAAACAACAGAAATGATAATAAAGAGCACGAAAACCACTCTATCATATTCTCAGTAGTTTCTGAAGTTTTCCTTTGAAATATTTCTGTTTGACGTTTCCAAAAGTGATTAGTTTTAACGAAAGATTTTTTTCCTCATTAGTGTCCTAGTCAAAAATATATTATTTTAATTCTAAGTATATAATGTTCACAGAACACGCATTAAGTTTGCTCAATTTTGTTCCATATGGTTAATATTGTTAGAAAAGCTAAGGAATTTGTTGATAATTTAGTAAATTATTTTAGTAAAATATAATAGCAAAGAATTAATAGTAATGATGAATACCGGAGTGTGCAATGGGTATTTTTTTGAATATCCATCTAGGTCAGAGATCCCTCTCCTTCCCTCTCTTTTTCTTTCTTTTTCTAGCAATTTTGTTTTTGAATTATCATTTTATGTAATCTTTTGACAGAAAAACATTTCCAAAGATTAATTCTTTGCGAAACTTATAATTCAATTACTGGAGAATAGGATTTAAAGTTAAAAAGAATCTGAAGAATAAAACAATTCACATAATGGTAGCGAACAAAAGAACAAGACTTTCGATCTCATTATTCATTTGCCGCCAACTCTTCTTAAAACTGTTTTCTTGGAAAAGCAGTTTATTCTTTGTTGAACCGCATTTTAAATTTACATTGAAACACATTTGAAAAACTTCCCTACTTCATCAATCATTTCTATATAGAATTATCCAAGAATAGAAATGTCTAAAAAAAGTTCTATTCCCAGAATAACTGTCAAATTATTCTGGGAGTATATTACTTTTAAATTAAACTTAGCTATTTATATTTTCTATTACACCAAAAATAGTTATGATTGGGTTGGCGTTTGTGATCCTCTTTATAATAACAATTTACTAATTGAAATTCACATTGAATTAAGTAAACTGAATAAACTTTTTAATAAATATTCTGATAATAATAGTTTGTGAAATGGTTTAGAATATTCATGAAATCATTTACCGAAAAATTTATAAATATATGCCTAAAAATATTTGAGTTGAAATATACTGTTTGTTAGACTTTAATTTACTTTAGTTCAGAGAAGATATCATTTCAAAAGTACTTTCAAATGTTGCCAAATGTTGACTTTAAACCAATAGATGATTTCTCAGAAAATTATGATTTATTTGATTCATAAAATAGAATAAATTGTCTTTTTTCAGTTTAATAAAGTTTGTAAACTCTGAAGCTTTTTACAAATGATTTAGTTTAATGCATCATCATTAGTAGAGTGGGACAAAAGAAAATTTCTAAGAAACTTTCTCGAGAAAGTTTCTAGAAAAATTCTCAACTAAAATTATTC
>JAQIWP010002293.1:0-11436 GCA_034695525.1 Euzetes globulus
TGACGCATTCTTTGGTGGTAAGACTCGAACTTCAGGGGTGGCACATGAAGTCGGATCCCACTTATCCACCAAAGAACTGGAGATCTTCATTATCGGGAGTTGTTGTCTGAATTGTCACTGAATTCTACTCAACTGATGATTGAATTCTTGATTAATTGTTAGAAATTTTTATTAAATTTATTCAATTGTTTAAAAATATGTTTCAATGAATTTATTTGAAAATTAAAGTAAATAATAATTATTACAAATGAATTAAAAGTTGAGTTAAAGTCAGACTTTTGTCATCGCAAGCATTGCATTGATTTCCCAAACAATTGCTCTTAAATTGTCTATAATTTCCTTAATTTGTCTGTTTTTCAAAAGCAACAAATCTTTTTGGTCTGACATCTAATTGTTTAACTTTAATATTATTCGAATTCTTGTCCTCTTATTTATTGAAGTCTTTGTCATTCATTTGGAATAATTGATTCAATTTGAATGTAATGTAATTATTTGTTAGCTTTCTTAGTTTGTGAATTTTTAATTTCTAATAATTATTATTTGATTTCTTTTGTTTTTATTCATCTTTTTCTTGTTTTTTCAGATTCTTCGGACAATTATCTATAGATTTATCCCAACTTTAGTGTTGACGTCAACCGACAGTTAGCGCTCTTTTCAGACAAAATCAACTCTCTATTAAACAAAACACAGTTTTGTTTTCTTTTGAAATCAACAAAATTATCATTAATTTTGATTAAATTTAAAACAAAGCCTTATTTTTTTGTATTTTAATTAATATTTCAAATAATCATTTATTTCGATTTGAAACCATTTTATTTAATTTAAATTTATTTTTATAATTTTGTCGTTTTATAAATTTGGTGATTATTTTTGATATCTCAGGATTCTGTCTGAGTTGACACCAGAAGAATGGCTGATCCGTTGTCATTACTAAGACAATACAATGTCAACAAGAAAGAGATCGTTGAGAGGAATAACTTGATCTGTTTCGGAGAGTATTGTTGGCCAAAGACTGTCAAAACCAATTACATGATCTATAGGTTTGTCTTAAAACGTCAGTTCTCTCGTCAATCCTTTAATTCGTAATTTGATGTCCAGCTCTTCAAAAGATGGCCCCAACAAAGGCTATTATACTCTGGAGTGTCTGCTTTTCTTCCTCAAGAATATATCACTACAACATCCGGCGTACGTAAAACAGGCGGCCTCTGAAGACATCCCCGGTTTGTGACAACCCTTTAGATTATAATTCAAATTGAATTAATTATTATTCACTTTACATGACTTCAGTCGTCCAAAGACCTGATCGTAAAGATCTTTTGGCATATCTTTGTGGTGAGACAGCGACCAATCCATCCATAGATAAGAGCGCACCCATAGAACTGCCCATTTCTGCCTCACAATTGGTTCGTATCTCTCATTCAATTGGACGCCAAATATTACTGAAGACTAAAATTTAATTTATAATTTAGAAAAACGAATTGAGTGGAAGCGGTTCATCGTCTTCGACAATCTTAGGTCATGGCCTGTCGACCAATGACTCAGAGCCGACACCTAATAAATTGGCGCGAATGGACGAAATGGAAAAAGTCCGCAAACAGTTTGCCGCCCGTTTGGATGCGCCCAAAATTAAGAAACCCCTTCCGCCGAGTGCTCTGTCAGCCACTGATTCCTCTGCTTCACTTAGGGATGCGTTGAGTAACGATCAAATCGCAGCCCTTAAGGTATGGCCTCTTTGAGCCATATTTTGATTTCAAACATTTGTTTCCATCGATTGAATAATAGGCAAAACGTTTGGCCAAAAAGAGGAGTACAATCATTGACGCCGACACTGATTTAGAGGGCAATCAGATCTCTATGAGGTATTTGTTTCAACTATTTTCACGATTTTAATTGTGATTTAATATACAAACAGTGGAACACCGAGTGCTCCAAATGTTCATTCAGTGCTCCTTCAGTATGATTCAAATTTCACGAAAGAAATTCAAAACAAAGAAAGAATTTGGAGAAATAGAACTAACATTTTGCAGTCCACCGGAAAGGTAGGCATTTAAGGCCTATGCTCTGGTTTGTACTTAATTTCAATTGTTTTTGTGACAGAACTTCCAGAAGTCTGTATTTCCAATGCTCCAGTCTCTCAAGTCTAGAGAGGACGGGGCTTACCGCAAACCTAACCCTCAACAAAATTCTGTCCCCAACGGTATTAATAAATACCTTAAATTAATGGCAATTAAAATATGATTATGCATTCCTAATGTAGTGCCGAATCCATCGAAGCAATTGGTGACACCTTCGACGGCTTCACAACAGCAGCAGTTGGCGTCTCAGCAACAGTACAATCGTTACGATCAGGAAAGGTTCACTAAAAACGACACCATCGGCTTCAGGATAGACACCACCGGCACATATCACGGCCTTACGCTCAAGAGTGTGACAGAAGGCTCGGCACAGCCCAAGACTGCAGCCCCGGCAAACCAGCACAACCATTCTGCTGCTCAGCCAACGCACACCTCTAGTAATAAGCCTCAGAAGAGAGTGTCCAGAACTCCCATAATTATAATCCCGGCGACCACTACATCATTGATATCGATGCTCAACGCAACGGCTATACTCCAAGACCTCAAATATGTTGACTCAAAAAATGTTGACCAAAGACGAGAGAATGAAGTTCTCATTCAAAGACGAAAAGCAGATAACACGACTGTCCCCTATCGGGTTATCGACAATCCCCTCAAACTATCGAGCGATGACTGGTTTGTTAACTAATTCTATGGAACTATTGGTGACTAAATCATATTCCTATGTCTGTTTAGGCAAAGAGTTGTGGCAGTCTTTGTTCAGGGGCCGGCCTGGCAGTTCAAGGGGTGGCCATGGGATGGAAATCCTGTCGAAATCTTTTCTAGAAGTGAGTAATAACTAAAATATTTGCATTGAATTGATATATAATTATTTGAATGTTTAGTCAAAGCATTTCACTTGAAGTTCGATGAAATGAAATTAGACACAAACGTCGCCAAATGGTCCGTTGAAATCATCGAACTGTCCCGTAATAAACGCCATTTAGACAGAGCCAACCTCTTAAAGTTTTGGTCACTCCTAGACTCACACATTGTTAAACATAAGCACAATGTCGTCAGATATTAGTCACTATTCTAATAATTATTATAAATTTTTTAGACTATCTTTTGTCTCATTCATAACTGAATTATTAAATGTTTCGATTGTTTTCTTTTGAAATTATTTTAATTACAATTTCTTTTAAATGTCTTTAGTTTGCATTTAATAAATTTCATTCATTTCATTGTTTTCTCTTTTGTATCGATTACTCAATCATTAAAAAAAATTCCCTTTTCAATGGAAGAGAATGATTTGCAGTTAGACCAAGCACACCTCCAATTCGGGCCTCGAAACTCCAGGTTTGGGAAGACTAGTCCAGCTTCCAAAGAAGGTTTTCTATTATGTTTAACGATTAAGAATTTCCAGTTCAGTATCCGTTCAAAAAGATATCATCATTTTATTTTAGTCAATTGGAAGAAAGTGAGAAACTTGTATTTGGTATAGAGTGACCAGATCTACTTGATCAACCAGAATTCTCCTTGATTCCCTGCTCCCGGGCAATAATTTACGGTAAGCTTCTAGAATTTTTTCAAAGTCGAGATTTTTATTGTTGTAGGGCAGTGTCAAAAGTAATGCCATCATTTTCATAAAGGGACAAATATAGTCTGTAGTTTATTGTATTTTACAAGATTCTTTAAGGAACTTTAAGAACTTTATTCATTAACATTCACTGTTACTTTTGTCACAAATTTTTTATTCAATAATTTATTGAACTAGTTATTATTGGTGAATAAAGTTTTGCTTATTCACTTATAGCTTGTTACATTATATTTGACTGGTTAAAAGTAAAATAGGTTAAAGTTATATTTGCGCAGGATATATGTTGAGTTTTTGACATTTTTGGATTATATTAGTTTCTTTTCTGATGTAAGCTTTGAAAATCAATGTTTGTTATATAAAACTCCTTTTTTCTGCCTAATATCTTGTCTTTTTAATCTGGGCACACTAATTTCGTGAATAATTATTGAGAATATTTGTTAGTTTGACGACAAAAGACGATTCCTTTAATGGCAATCGTCTAATAATTGTATTGAAGATTGAGACAATGTCTGATTGAAATAATAGAAGCAATCAAAGTTTGCTCGATCATTACTTCAATTATTCAATTATCATTTTAAATGAATTTGATTGGCCAAACAAAAAAGCATTAATCTTTTAATGTCATGAAATTCATGATTTGAAAGCATTTAGGCACAGGCATCAGCAAAGGGGGTCAAAACGCTCCAACTTCGCCAGCACTAAACCCCCTCCCCCTAGAAGCGCGGCGGCCATTTTTCAGTAAAGGCAGCCAAAAATCAGTCATTTTGTGATTTATTTTAAGGAATTTTTCATTGAAATGTAAGTTTAATGTCATATTAAGCTAATAAATGCTTAAAATGGCAGTAAATAAGCTTATTTAAGAAAAGCTTTTGTAAAAGATAGACGTTTCCGGTTTCTATTTCCGTCACTATGTTTTTGGAACCCTCTCCCCTAACAAATTTGTCAAAGATCGGCCACTTACCCCCCCCCCTGACTTCTCCCCTGGAGTCGAGGAGCTTGCTGATCACTGATTTAAAAGTTTATTCAATTATTGCTTTCACTGATTGCAAGTCTACACAAAAGTCTCTATTATTGCAGAAATCAATTAAAACAATGATTGTTCGTCTATTCATTGACTTCTTATTGAATAATGAATAGAATGGCAACAAATTAACCACAGATTGATTGGTTAGGAAAGCCGTTCTCAAAACAGTGGATATCTTTTATTCCATCTATAAATCTATTTAAAGGGATAGAAAGTAATGAAAAATTCACAAATAGTTAATTAAGTGATAAAAATATGTGATTAATGAGTAAAAGTATACAAAGAAAGTTGTGAATCATATGATAGGAGCGCCGGCATAAAATTCAGGCACCACTTGATCGCTTCCGTGGGATATCTATAACTTTGTTGGAGTGTATGTGAACTGTAGTTGTATTTTAAGGTATACCTGATTTAAAGCTCTACAGTAAAAAAGACTGGCTATTTAGAGTACTGCCTGTGCGTTAGTCCTTGTGTGTAAGGTTGTGCTATTACCTGTGCAATAGCTCAGGTACTTTAAAGTTTGACATATCATGTTATGCTTTGGTTGGCTGCGAGAAGTCATGACTCATGAGTGGCAGACATTACGCCAATTGTTACTCATTTACTTCATCTGCAAAACAGTTATAAATATTTTCTGATGTTTTTCTCCATTGTTTTGGTTTCGGATATCAAATGAAGTCATAATTTTAATCGATTTATAGTTTTTGAAAATCAAAACTTCAAATCAAAAGCTTTTAAACTTTGATTGAGTTCATAATTGAGTGCGTCTTTGGGTCTGAATTTGTGTTAACCCATAAAAAAGTTATCTAACTTTGTGTTCAATACAAACAAGACCTGAATATTTCGATTAATTTATTATTGGATTTGTTGTCAACAAAACTCCAGAACTGGAATTCAAAACGTGTTTAAAGACTCAAATTGTTTGCATTTTTCCGTTGCTTTCGTAACAAATATTTTTCATTCATTTTGATATTGATTTGATTCAAAAACTACAAATCATGTCTTCAGTCTTTTGAATTGTTATCCGATGGCGACTCCCACCATATCTTTGGCCACAATGGGCTCATCGAGGAAAAAGTCCTCCAATAAGAGTCCCAAAAAAGATAAAAAGAGTGACAATATTAGTGACAAGAAGTCACTTTTCAATAGTAGCGATAAGAAAGTGAAGAAACTTTGGGGCGAAGAACTCAACGACGACTCCATTTATACCATTTTCTTGAAGAAAATCAATTATTCTGTGAACTACCAAGAAATCGGTTCCTTGAATTTGGAGGACAACAAAGACTGCATCACTCGTTGTGACCAAACAGACTCTATAATTAACAATAAGACCCCGAAGCGGACCACCACATGGTATGACGACCAACAGGTTTGTCCATTTTTAATTCCACATATAATGCCTGTCCTATCGCTTTCCCTTATTTTTTGAAATTTTTCAAACATAAGTTTGTTGTACATTTGCTTTTTTATAAGTTACCAAGGCAAGTTTATATTATTATTATTATTATCTATTTGCTTATCAAATAAATTGTTAGTATAGAATTGACCATGCTTATTTTGACATCAAACAAAGTTCAATATGTTTAAGAATTTTAGGCACTTTATTGGATATTTTGAGTGAAGGATATATTTTTGAAGATCTAAATCAGTGTTAATGAGAAGCTGTGAATGAAGGCCGAAACGAAGGCATAACTTATTAAGCCTTCCCTATCAGATCAAGTGCTCTCAATTGCTCTCAATTTCACACTTTTCATGTCAATAAGCATTTCTTAAGATTGATATAAAAATTTCCATTTGATGTTTAGTGCCTTCAATGGGAGACCCGTCAAATGCGAATCATAAGAGCCGCCACTTTAGAGCATATCCTTAAATATATACTATTTTTGACACCAAACCAACAAAAAGAAGACTTCAAGAATTGCAACCAAAATGTATTGGAAGAGGAACGTAATAATGTGGCCCACGCTATGCACGTCCTCTTCTGCACATATAGACAATACCATTTACCACAAGAAGTGTTTGATATAATCATAAAACATATGCATAACTGTTGTCAGAGACAAATGAATTTTATTCTCCACTATTGGTTGGATAACTATTCAGAAGACTTCAGAACTGATTATATTAGTGAATGTAATGATAAGAATTCTGTGATAAACGGCAGCCGTGACTCCAATTCCAATAACAGTGGCTTTGAGTCCAACGGTTCTAATTATGATTCAAATATTTCGGGCAATTCGTCGGACAATGAACACAAACCTATGAATATTGCCGACAAATTGTTGAGTTTGCCCAACATTGACGACAAGATCTACAGAAAGTGTCTCAATATAGTGGACATGAAGTCAGAATCGATTCCGGATATCATTCCGACAAATCAGGTAATCATTAAGTTTTAGTTTTTTTTCAAATTGACCCAAAAATGCCATTCGATGCGATTGAAAACTTTACCTTCGTTTGACTCGTAATCATTTGTTTGAATGGTTTGAAGTTTGAACCAATTTTTTAGATTAAATAGTTTTTGTTGCTTTGATTTACAAAATGAATATCGTTTTGAATATATTTTTTCTATTGAAATAATTTATTACTTTATTCTCCAATAATTCATTTTGAATATAAATATAACTGCCGTTCATTTTATTATATTAAATTTCACAACTATTTAGGAACGTTTTATTGTCCAGGCTCAAATATTGTTCTAAACCATTTACCTAATTGTTTTCACATTATTTTTCGCCCCTGGATAAATTATTTATGATGATTTGCTCTACTGAGTACAGTTAATTGAACAAGATCGCTTATCAAATATATTTAGTAAAACATAAAATTAATATAAAATATTACTTCAAGCTCTTATTTAATAGAATCAACAGGATGTAAATTTTATATTGCCATAATTCATTTTTCTAATCACTTAGAAAGCTTTTTTAGTTACTAGGTAGTCTAACTGATTCTCAATATGCTAAAGAAGATCAAAATATTATATTTATGAAAGTTTATAATTATTTGCAGAAATTGTTTCAAAATTACTTTCTTTTAAGTGAAACCAAATTATTTCTGATATTTGACCGAAATTTCTCTTCCTTTATGTTAATTAAAGCAAAAATCGTGAGAATTATCTTCGCATCACTTCTTCAATGATTTTTCAAAACTGAATAAATTTATGTCAAATTAACAGAAAATTTTAATGTTTTTCCAGATCTGGGAATATTAAACGCCATTAATTTGAAGTTAATTAGAAGTGAAAACAAATTTTTCTCATGTTTAGCAAAAAAAAAGTTAAGCAATGTTTTGAGTCAGACCTCAATTATCGCATTTTCATTGTTTTTCAAATAGTATTCAATCGAGTTCTTCGTTTAATCAGATAAAAGATAAACGAAAATACTGTGTAATTGAATTGGAAGTCAATTTAAAAGCTTTTTTTGAAACAAATATAATTTAATTGTATTTCGATTAAAAAAAGAAAACATTTGATAGAATGAATGTCAGAATAGATGCCATTAATTAAATATCTTAATTGAATTTTATACCTCTATTTATACAGAAGTCTGTCAGTAAGTCTTCGTCTGTCCTCGAACTCGACCCCAGATTTATAGCACAACAGTTGACTGCAATCGATTTGGTGAGGACTGCCCTCAAATATTCTCAATATTAAATTGAATTTAACACAATTTTGTCAAAATTAGGAGAATTTCCTATATCTGAAGCCCTACTCTTTGCTCAATACTTCGCGATCCAAATCGAAGATACAGAATATGATCAGGAATTTCAATTTACTTTCGAGACATGTCATCATTACGATAATAAAAGCACACAGGTAATCTTTAACCTAATGAATTGGTAGAAAAACAGCCTTTGGCCAGGTTGCGCTCTAAAAGTTGTTTTGTATGAACTCATTGATTTTAATCACATTTCACTAATCATTTTCTGTGATATGAATATTCAGTCCTCATATCGTGACCTCTCATTGGATTGAAGTCGCGCTTCAATTAAGGAAAATAAGAAATTTTAATTCATTGAAAGTATGTCCACTTTTTTCGGCCTAAAAAAAGATTTGATTGCATCTGAAACTTGTTTTAATCTTAAATTGAAGGCCATTATCGCTGGTCTGACCAACGAATCAATTTATCGATTGAAGCAATCGGTTTGGTCTAAAATAAGTCGCGCCTCAATGTCTACATTCAAGTGGTTGTCCACTATTGTCGACGATGTTAACAATCAGACACTTTTAAGACACACACAACTAATAATTGAGGGCACGTCTAAAGTCAGGTTAGTTTTTGTTCTAAAAAAGCAGTTTATTGTTTGTTCACTTCATTCGACTTCAGAATATGTAATAAAATGTTTCCATTTTCTGATTATAGTTTAGAAGACGAGTCTTTCGGAACGATTCCATATTTAGGGACATTCCTAACGGACATAACAATGATTAATACTCGATATGCCTCTTATATTCAGGTATTTATTCAAATATTGTCTAATTAGTGATTACAAAGATTTAATTGATTTCTGAACTGTTAGTCGAAATCTGAGACAAAACTAATAAACTTCGAGAAGTGTAGCCAACAATACGAGATTCTAATGCAGATCCAATTGCTCCAGAAGAACGTCTTCGCAGCTCTGACTGCTATCCAGCAACAAACCCAACAATTGGGAAGAAGTTATATAACGCCAATCAATACGTCTTATACTCCAACCATTCCCAGAGTGGCCAGAATTTTTCGCATTTGGTTTCCTTACCCGAAGGCTCATTAAGCCCCACCCTACGGCTCCCTAGGGTCATCGAGCGTGGTGACCTCTTGTTTAAATAGTATTTCAAATTTTGTCATGGCAATTTTCTAAGAGATGAATTGAATAAAAGATCCTAGCCATCATTTGAATGCTTGATTGAATTTGTTTGCAAATTAAGGTCACTTTTGTGTGACTCTGATTAGTTTTCATCGATTCTTCAATCTATGAGATTATGAGCTGAAAAATAGCATTCAATTGGAGACTGTTTTGATGGCATTCATTGTATACAATGACTTCAATAACCGTATTGACGCTAATCTATGCCAACAATACTTTGAAGACAACAATAGAGATGAAGAGTCGAGTACTCAATAAAACTCTATTTTAAAAATGAGCTCAAAAATTGGATAAAAAGCATAAACCTTTGCCATTAGATATGCCATTACTTGTAGGAATCATCAATGGTATAGGAAAGAAGCGATACGGGAAGGAAGGAAACGACTCTTTTACCGCAATGTGAACGGATTGGCATTAAAGTAGTGTTCACTTGAGTTGGTCTTCGGCTCATAATTAAGTAATTGAAAACAACTGAAGTGAAATAAAATATTTTCTATTTTTGGCATTTATTCGAATATTGTTATCCAGTTTGTTCTACAGGTTATCACTTGTTAGACAATATAGGAATTGTTGATATTTTCTGGTAAAAAATGCCTTCTCTTTGGTTTATGTAATTATAACTATTATTTGTCAGAAGTCTTGTGTGTAATGTCCGGAACAGTCGGTCACTGCGTAAAAAGAGGACCATTTAATGCGAATGACTGAACAGTTGTACTCAATGTTAATCTCAGATGAAAACCGATTATTAATGACCGCTATTTTGCTTTTACTACACAACTCCTCTCAATACCAGTGCTTTAAGGGGACGTACGTAAAGTACGTACGCGAAATTCTACAAAATTTGCGACACCCCCTCCCCCTATAATACGCTGTCATACGCTGAACTAATTTTGTAACAAAAGTACGTACTATTAGCTTTACCCCCCCCCCTTGAAAAAATCAAATTATTTAAATTCTTTAATTTGCCAATCAGTCCAATTATTAATTAAATGAAAAATTAGAAATCAGTTGTTAGGAAGAAATGGTTAGGTCAGTAATAAGTAGAGTCTTGATTTTTAACTATATCAACTATTTTATCGGTTTATAGTAGGTGTTCTGGACTTGGAATCTTGGAAAACTATTAATTAATGAACTTGTTCAATCAAATTCATATTTCAAAAGAAGTGATTCATACGAAATAAAGAATGCATTTATTTTTATAGAATATGCAGGATAAATTAAAAAGTAGACGAAATAACTTTAGAGATATGAATTTGATTGAGCAATTTTATTCATTTATTGTTTTAATGAATCTTGACTCTATATAAATCTTACAAAAGTATAAAATGCATCTTTCAAATCTTATCTTATATAGCATTTTTTGCCATGCCAATTTCGGGTTTAATTGTGACAATTCGCAAAAAAATAATTATACTGGCTGATTCTAATCAAATTGTAGATTTAGAATATATCAAAAATGTTTGATACGGAGTAGTCTCAAAAGGAAGACCTATTTGTAAGCTTAAACTCTTTGTAAAATCTGATCCCTTCAAAGTTAAAGTCCATTTCAGTTAATTATTCAAAATATTTAATTTAAATTTTCTTTTGATGTAAATTTTGTTAAAATGTTGTTTTAACCCTTAAAAGGCCAGAGAAAATATCGACGTTAAAGACTAACCCTGGAAAATGTTTGTAATTTCATTTTAAAAGCCTAAAACTACAAATTATTTATTTAATTTCAAAAATATTATGGAAAATAGTCTGTATTACGAAAATAGGTCCTTTTAAAATACATATTTTACTTCATACAATTAAAAGCACTTAACCTTTTTGTCCACAAACTTTATTGACCACAACTGATGGTATAGACAGACAGTTTCGGTAACTTCTGTTACCTTCTTCAAGTGTCAAATGCAAAGTGAAGTTCACTC
>JAQIWP010002294.1:0-11436 GCA_034695525.1 Euzetes globulus
CTTGGCTTATGATCATTTGGGCTTATGATCACTGAATAGCCAAATGATCATAAGCCAAGTGATCAAGATCGATAGAAATCGATCGAAACTAGTCTTGGACTAATAATAATCATTAGTTAATGATAGCAAAATCGTGAAAAAGTGAGTTTCAATAACTTGTTAATTTAATATAACGTGTTCTCACGATTACAAATAACTAAATTCATGTTCAATTATGTTTCCAGTTATAAAATTTAAAATACACTCAGATCAATTCAATTCCACATTCTGTATAATCAAGAATTATTTTAGTTGTAATAATAAGCATGTAGACTTTGGAATTTGTAAAATTTCTTTTAAAAGCCATTTGATTGTAATAAAAATAGAACTTGAACTTTATGTTTTTAATAATCGGCATGTCCAATTATACAGATCTGAGCTGATGCTATTCTTCCCACGCCCTGACCACTTAGCCCACCCTTCACCATATATGTTCGTCAAAATTTATTAATGTGGTTAATGGTTGTGGCTAGGTTAATGTGGTCATTCACATTGCATAAAGCTCAATTTAATTGAATTGTGATGCAGAAAAAGGAAACGATTTTAAATAGAAAAATTTTAATGTAAAATTAATTCAATTGAAAATCTAGCTCAATTAAAAACATTTGACGTACAACTATTATTTTGTTCTTTAAATACAATTAATAAAAAGAATAATTACCTAGATCTGTCAATCTTAGAATACGTCAATGTAATGGCTCCGTCAATGGGAACCCAACCCTATCAAAAAATACTAGTTTGCCAGGACTTGACTGGTCATTTAAAATCAATTTCATTCAACATTTTAATTAACAACTATTTGTAATTTTAAATTTAGCTTCAGGTTTAATTTAAATTTAGTTTATTATAGCCTGTAACTTATTGATATAAAAATAACATGAGCCTCATTCTCAACATTGTAGGCTACAATTTGTAGCTTATAAGACTGTATAAGACTCAATTATAAGACAGAGGCTGACCTGCCCTTGAGCATTCATGTATTTAGACTAAAAAAGCCTAATTTAATTAAGATTTCCTGAAAATTATTTGTGATTCAAGTCCTGTCTGTGCCGACCCGTCCTTCAATTCCGACAAAACTGTTCTGAATAAATGACTAAAATTGCCTGAAATTAATACAATTATATTTAATTTATGGTCAAATCTGACTACAAATTACATAATAGAGGAAAGTCTTATGAATTTAAAGAATCAATTTTTTCTATTTAATAATTTTTAATATTTATTTATTTATTAGTTTCAAAAAAAAACATGAGCTGAGTCTACACCGCATACATGTTGCAAGTTTAAAATCACTCAATTAACAAGTCTTGTATTTTACAGACGATAATTGATCGTCTTATCCTCTTAGTAGTGTTAATTGCTTTATTTGTGAATGAGCAAGGTGTTGACTGGCATTTAATTCATTTTTCACATATTTGATAATTTATTTCAAACATGATTTGTTAGGTAATAGGTTTAAAAAAAGAAACTAGAAATATTACCTTGACAAAGCCACTTTGGCAGGCTTTGTGTCGGCGGTGTTCAGCGGCGGACTGAGTGAAGTGCCTGTATTAGAAGTGGAAGTTTTGAAGGCTATCCACAACAAAAGGTGTATATTCTGTTTGACACAAATACCTGTGAATTATGTTTTTCTTCACTCGACTGTAAATAAACATTGAATAAGAAATAGTTAGAAATACTTTTTTCCAGAGATTGCCCATTCAATTGACGTTAGGGTAAGCCATCCGAGAGCTCCGTAGTAGACATTGCCCTGAGTTTTTCGGCTCAAAAGACAGTCGACGCCAATTTGTGGCTCTTTTTTATTCATGGTTTCTGACCGAAAAAGTTATTTTCTTGAATATTTAGAAATTCGTTATCGAATTGAATGAAACATTTTTCTTACAAAACTGTTGTTTCTTTTGATCAATGTTTTCAAATTCAAATTGAATTGTGTTTTCAAAAATTATTAGACTATTGAAAAGGCGTTCAAAAGAAGTCACAGTCTTTTTGTCACATTAATAGTCAGTGAATCGGCAAAAGACAGCGCCAAATGTCGTCCACATATAGAGCCAGCAGTTCTTCGCAGCGGCTCAGCGGTGGTCTCCGCTATTATCTTCAACAGTACTGGCAGGACGTCGGCGACCAACGGACGACAGGCCTTCCGCTGATCCGTGAAGGACCCTGGGCTATGATCACTGTTATGACACTTTACCTGGTCTTCGTACAGAAGGTCGGCCCGAAAATGATGAAGAACAGGGAGCCCTACCAACTGAGAGCACCGATGTTTGTCTACAACACTCTGATGGTTGTCATTAACTTCTATTTCTTCTTCGAGTCGATGCAATGGTTGGACGGCGGCAGACAATTGGCTAACTTTAAGTGGCCCGACGGCACCGACCGCTCAGAGCGCACAATGGCACACATCTGGTCGTTTTACTTGTACTGGTTGACCAAGTTCCTGGACCTATTGGACACGATATTCTTTGTACTGCGCAAGAAGTACAACCAGATAACAACCCTTCACCTTTACCACCATACAGTTGTGCCGATCTTGGGCTGGCTGTTTATCTGGAACCGATATGGCTCGCCAGCGGTCAGCTTATTCGCCTTGCTCAATTCGGCCGTCCACGTGATTATGTACTCTTACTATGCGTTGGCGGCTTTCGGACCGTCCATTCAGAAGTACTTGTGGTGGAAACGGTACATAACCCAAATACAGTTGATCCAGTTTGCCTTGTTGTGTGTTTATGGCTGTCTCGTCTTCACCTATCAACAGAACTACCCACCGTCAGCCTTCTGGTTGGCCACAAGTATGACCTCTCCTTCGTCTAAGTTGACAATTGATTAACTTATCTTTATTGTTTTTCAGCCCAACCGCCGCTCTTCCTAATAATGTTCGCTCAGTTCTATCTGAGATGTTATTCAGATAAGAGGGTCACTAAAAAAGTTGATTAAAAGTTTGAATTCAATTATTTATTAATAATTTTGTTTCAAACCTTTTTGCTGTAAAATGAAATTGTTATTCAAAATCGATAATAATTTGAGTCATAAATTATTTTCCGATTATTATTATAATTATTATTAATATTTGTTTATTAAACGAGTTTTTAATGTGACGTTATTTCGCCACTTTTCAAATGAAAGTAAAAAAATAAATAAAATTCAAATTCAATTTTTAAAACATTTTTTAAGAGTTTTTAAAAAAATAGTAATTTTTGAGTAAAAGCTCATTAATCTAATTAATTAATAAAATGAAAATTATCAATAACTTAAACTTGGTAATGGTTTTGAATGATTGAAATATCAGCAGTATCGATTTTTAAGACTAAATCCACTAAGCCTACCTTGTCAGTTAAGAAGGCGTAGCTGATTTGTACTGGTTAATCTCTACTGGTTAATCATGTAAGCATCAAACTGGAAGTCCGACAGCAAAATGTTTAAAATTGATAAAAACATTCGAAAGTGGAGTTTATTGGGTCACCATAACAACATCAAAGTAGACCATCATTCAAACAAATGTTTCAGTGAACCCACCACTCTTCCCTCCGCTAGAAAATAGCCTTTCCTCTGCATTATTGGCGATTCTCTACCTTGAGATTCCTGATAAGAGAATAAGGTTTGCTCCTCTTTTTAGGCCCAGGGGCTGATTAAGACCAGTGGGGAAATGAAGTCCAGGTAGTAATAGGTGTTTCTCAATAGCTAATTTTAAAATGTCATCCTTCAACTTTTGGATAGAATGTGTCAAAAAAATAACATCTCATTCAATGAAAAGTCAATATTTATTTATAATTTCCTTTAAAACAATTGTTTAATAAATCATTTTTTTCGAATAATTACTGAAAACTGACTAAAAATATGTATAATTTCAAAACAATAAGCAAGTATAACTAGAAGAATGAGACATAACTTTTTATGTATTTTCCAAATAAAATGAAAAAACCCCATTCGATGTCATATCTCACAAAAGTTTACTAGCTAACAACGGCTAATAATAAGCTAAATATTTGGAAAATTTCATTTCACTAATTGCTGTCAAAACAATTTTAGAAAAAATCATTTTTATTATATTTGCTATTAGACTATTAAAAAAATGCTTAGTAAGATTTTCAAGGGATGACCAAGGTGCTCGATTTCATCGGAAAATGGTGAATTTTGTCCTTAAATCAGGTTAGTTTAGGGGAGGGTATTTTGGTCAACATTTCACAAATTTTTAGGGGAGGTCTTGCACGAAAAAAGTACCCAAAAACTGAAAACCTCTGAACCCCTCCAAAAAATTGACTGAAGTTAATTTTAGGGATCTCTTCGAGCTTAAAAAATTAGCTGGTATTTAGGCTATACCTCTCTTGACCTGAGATAACCAATCAACATTTTTGCAGGGGATATGCGGGGGGGAAGGGTATTTTACCGAAAGCAAAAATCGACAGGAAACCGCCATTTTCTTCTAAAATAAGTTATCACAATGTTTTAAGGGCAAATTAGCTTAATTAGGCTATTTTGAAAGTTTGAAGCTTTGATTCCTTAAAGTAAAAAACAAAATGGCCGATTTTCCGGCTGCCATTTGTAAAATTATATTAAATTTGGCTATCATTACCAATTCCCAAATTTTATCAAAATTTCCTAGATTTTCCCAAATATTTGCCTGCTCGATTTGTTTAACGTAGCCGCGCGCGGGGCGGGGGAGGGATATATTGTAATTTAAGAAGGGAAAACGAACTACCCCTATTGGCCCTCCCTGGCCCTACAAAAGAAACCTAGGCTTACTTAATCAGCCAAATAGACTAAACAAGCTTTTCGCATGCGATTTATCATTTATCTAAATTGTCTTGATAAATAATTAGATAAAGAAAATACTATAGTCTAAGTCGTTTACAACAGACTCGTTGATACTTGAAATGAATTGTCCGTTAAATCCAGTTTCGGTTAATTTCGGATATTTATAAGTAAGTAGAAAATATTCGCATTCGTATATTAAATTTTGCTTGGCCATTAATCATAACTTAGTCCACTGTAGCCGGGTATTGTAATATTTGGGGAATAAAGTAGTTATTTTTGTTATCCACCTTGGTCACAAAACATTTTTTCTTTGCGAAAGTATTGAAAGAGAAATAAAATAAAAATCCATTTCCGGTTAAACATTACAAAAAACAAGTTATTCAAAATGAAAAAAAAGTTCATGTTCGATTTTCTTAATCCCAGACTTGAATTTGCTATTGAAGGTTCGGTTGAATTTTTCCACTAGAAAATGAATACAGCTCCATTAACCTTTTGGATCCGGCTATAACTTGTATGTCATATAACCTAATTTATTTGATTTGAATGATTGAAAAGTCTGTTTTCAAAATTGTCTTTCAATAAGACTTGTGTCTAAAAAACAGCTTTTTCTCTCCTGAATAAACATATCGAATGAATTGTATGTAATTTTAAAAAGAAAATTATTATTTTTATTACCAAGTTGGAGAGAAAGATATGTGTTTTTTTGATAGTTGCTGTGAAACAACTTGAGATTCAAGTTTTGGCTCAATCTATGTTACAGTTTGTGCTTCCAATACAAGTGCTGTGGGTTTCAGGGAAATGAAAGCGAAACTCACCTTTCGATTAGTGTTTTCCATAAACTATTAGTTTTTTTGTGCAGAAATGAAACAATTTTTCGCTTTTGTTATGTTTTGTTGTGTTTATCGACTTCCTTGTCATTGAAGTAAAAGATTTTTTTGTCTGCACCAAAATTAATGCCAATAAGAGTTAAGTGAAATTAAAATTTGTCGAAAAAAGAATTTGTTGTAATGTTTTTCCGATTTCATGCGAAAACAATACTGAAAAAAGTTTCGTTATCTGACATTGAATTACATCCTTTTATGTGACAACTGTTGTGTTGAAAAATGTTTTTACTTGATGTAGATCTGTGTGCAATGAAGTGCTTTTTATGCGAAATTGTTATCTCGTGTGAAACCGAATATTTAGGTCTGATTTTTATGACTTTTTCGCATTATTTTTAATTTGACTCAAAGTATTTGATTTGGTGTTTAAATTGTCGTCAATTTTGAAAAACTCAACTCTTTTTTATTCTTGGTTCGAAAAAAGGTGTTTCGAAAGTAATAGTGTTTTCTAAACAAATTAGACGATAAGACTTGTGTTGTTAATGTGTTTTTGACTGAAATACTGTAATCGAAAATCATATTAAACTTGAACTGAATTTTAAAATCAATAGACTCTTCACGATTTTTTTTTATTGTTGTGATTTCAACTGATTTACTATTGAATAACAAAGTTTTTAAAATATTTATTTTGTTATTGTTCTGGGTATTCGTTTCAGCTGAAGCAGCACACTCTTGGATGATATCATTAAATAGTTCGGATTTCAACGGAATTTCCCACTATTTCTGAATTGGTTTTTTTGGAAACAAAATGTAATCACTCCTTAAAAGTTGTTTTAAAACTTCTAAGAATAAAATCATTCAAAAAAGAAAAGTCACTCCAAAACAGTGGGTATGTATTCAAAGATTATTTAACTTGAAACCTGTTATAGACTAATTCAGGGGTCACCAAGGTTCGAGACCTAAGGGGGGTTTGCACCTTTATAAGGGTAAATTGGAAGTTTTTTTTCTCAACCTCGGGGGGAATGTTTTGGCAAAATTTCAATCTCAAGGGGGAGTATACATACTATACTCCCTATGGCAACCCCTGGACTAATTAGAATTAGAAAGTCTTGGCTCCAGTAATAAACTAGTTTGAATAAGTTGGTTTCATCTTTGAAATTCCAAGAAAATTTCACAAACACTTTTTTATGAACAAGTGTATTGACCCTTTCACGACTCGTGATCAATAATTTGTGAAAAATTGCAGAAAGGTTTTTACCGATGACTCGCGTGTCTAAAACACTGTCGAAAAAAGTAATAACAGTAAAACCCATTTATTGTGGAAAGTGCTTAAAATCAACCCTGTTAGAAAATCAAACTTTAGAATTAGTACTGTTTGACTATATTTCACCTCGTTCACAATTCCATTATTTCCCAATTAAACTTGGTTCACTGATTGGTAAAACTAAATTTGAAAGTTATATTGAGGTTCTACTGTACTTCACAAAAATTTGGTGGAAAATCATTCACTGATTGGTTGAATAAATTAAAACTTTTAAAACTTTCAAAAATTAAGTTCCGCCTTTGGCTATCAAGGGCCTTTTGTTTTCCAATTAGCTCTCGGTTTTGCGCATGTTTCGATTTCAAAAACTAGTTTAACTAGTTTAATTGATTAGATTTCATCATGATAATTATAAGAAATTCAAGTTCTACAGAGGTAATTCCCCCCAGACCCTTTTTGTCTGATCAAATCCATTAATGAAAGTATCAGTTTACTCGTTAAGATGTGATTTTGTTTCCAGACGTCTAACAATTAATTAATTTTCTAATTAAACTAGTTAAATTATTGGTTAAATTTATATTAGTTGCCATATGTTTTCAGGAAATCTATTATCAATTCAGTTGATCAATGACTTAAAGAGAAAGCAGTTTTCATTTAAATTCAAGGTAAGATTAAATCATTATCTTGCTTTAAGAGTTTATGCTTTTCATCTAATTTTAAACTTAATTGTTCCTAGAATAGTGCTTTAACAATTTTAATTGATAAGTTTAATCTTTCAATTAAATATGGTTTTTTTAATTTGTTATTCTATTTAAAAATTCGGTTAATATTTAAAGTAATCTTACGCCAAATCGATTATTTAAAGTTGTTCACGGTCATCTGCTTAATAGAAAATATATTCTTAATGATGTTTTAGCTGTTTATCAATCATTTTCTTATTATCTAGTTATTTTTTAACAAATTTTCTTTTAAAAAATCACTATATTTTAATCAAGGTTGTATTGTTTTGAGATGAGAAGTGAATTTGATGGTTCACTAAATTGTGATAGTTCAGCAAAGTGCAATTCTTACAAAAAGTTATTCTTCAAAATTAAACAAAGTTAAATAAAAAAAACAGTGGGCTAAATTTAGCTTGGTAGCAAAATACCACCAACTCTTACTAGTGTTTCCAGATACTATCAGCAAGGTAAATATAATGGACCTTGATTATAATGGGTTTGAAGTAATGAATTAGTGAAACTTTGCATCTGATTGGTCTTTCAATTTGTCCCTCTCAGATAAATAAAATAATTAATTTAGTCATTTTATCCTTAAACTTGGCATTTTATCCAATAAAAATATGACGATTTTATAATTAATTCAATTTTTTATTCTTTTTTGTTAATTACAGCAAAAGTACATTGAAAATGAAAAATATGATAGGTAATCAATGCATTACATTTTGAAGCACTTATTGCCAATAGATATCAATAATTATAAAAGTTTTTATTCAATCAATTTATTGAAACCTTTTTAATAAAAATTTCAACAAATAATGCGACAATAAGTGCGCCAAACTGTAATGCGTTGATTACCTATCACATTTTTAAAATTTTCAATGCATTTTTGCTAAAAATAACAAAAAGTAAAGTGAATTTATTATTAAATCGACTTATTTTTATTGGATAAAGTATCAAGTTTAAGGATAAAACCACTAAAATAGGTTCATTTTTGTTCTAAGAATTAAGAAAATCAGCAGGAAATGAGTCTTAATATGTGTTTGGTAGTAATTAATTGATATTTTAATTAAAACATTAACATTTGCAAGTATAAAACACCTTTCCTTTATGTGAAGCCGAACTGTAAACAAGCAGTCTTTGAGAGCAGACTTGTCCCTAACAACCAGTGATAGGGATCAGATTAGGGATAGCAATAAAACATAATCATATTCTTCTCAGTTTCAATACAATAAATGATTATAATTGAAAAGTAATCTAATCTTGGAATTGATTTCATTTTAGAAGTTCGTGCAAACAATCAGTTGTTTTGAAAAAGTCATTGAAAAAGTCGTTTCAACGAATTGATGTTCAAAGAGATGTCACACGAAATGGTCACCAATGGAACTGATGTCGAGACAATTGGACTCCAGTATTATATGCACCAGTATTGGAATGACCGGTGCGATCCCAGGACAATGAACCTGCCCCTAATGAACGGCGGCCCCTGGAATCTGATGGCTATAGTGACCGCCTATTTTCTATTTGTGACAAAAGTCGGCCCCAAATGGATGTCTAACCGAAAGCCGTTTGAATTGAGACAGCTGATGTTCTTGTACAACGTTACCATGGTGGTCATCAATCTGTTCTTCCTGTATCAGTCGATCCTATGGCTGGACTACGGGGCTCGACTCCTGGACTTCAAGTTTCCCGACAATCGGGACAGAAGTGAACGGACTATGACTGTCGTTCGTATGTTTCACTACTATATGATCACCAAATTTATTGACTTCATCGACACACTATTCTTCGTGGTCCGCAAGAAGAATAATCAAATAACTGTTCTTCACATCTACCATCACATATCCGTTCCCATAATCGGTTGGATCAGCGCTTGGGTAAGACCTAAATTTGAGCACTTTTTTCTCAAAACTTACGAAACAATAAGGTTTTGCAATATCTGGGTTCGCTTTAATAGTTATTCTTTTCCAAAGCTGTGATGAGCTTAAAACCTATGTATTGCTAAACGCTATTTCGATGTCAAGTTATCCTCTTTTAAATTTGATTGTTTAATTTGAAAGGTGTCTCCGCTGATGCCGGTGCTGGGCCTTTTCGCACTGCTCAACTGTTTCTGTCACGTAATAATGTACTCGTATTACGCACTGTCGGCGTTCGGGCCGACAATCCAGAAGTTCTTGTGGTGGAAACGGTACATAACCCAAATCCAGTTGACTCAGTTCGCCATCATTGGCATCTACGGCACAGCCCTCAACATTTATCAGACGGATTACCCCATCATTTACCGGATTATGCCCGTCAGTCAGGGGCCCATCTTCTTCATAATGTTCGCCAATTTCTACATCAAGTCATACAACAGATCGAAGGCCGGAATCAAAGCCAAAACTAATTAATAAACTTTTAGCCATTCTTTCAATCATTTGTTTGTTTAGATTTTTATATTAGTTTTTTAGTTATATAATTAAGTGCTCTTAAGACTGACCTCTCAGTTCCGGGGCTCAGTCCGGACGAGTGCTGACAACCAGTGCTTTAATTACGTTTTGATAAATGTTTTTTTTATTATTTAGTTTTTCAATAAATTTTCCAAACTTTTCGACAAATTTTTTTGTTCAATGAAATGACAGAAAAATACAATTGATTTCAGATTAAAATCATAATAAATGAACGATTTGTCCGACAAATGACTTTAAATTTAATTAGAAGTCCTTTCAATCGATTATTAATTAATATTAATAATTATTAAAACGAGTTATCCATAAGTCATAGGAGTATTAAAAACATAATTAACACAAAAAATGCGAATAAAATGACAGAAAAGACTACAAAACATCCGAAACGAGTCGTTAAAATACGAGCAAAATTATCCGAAATAAAGAATCCATCGAATCGATCGGTGCTCTTAAGGGAACGGTAGGCACCGACCCAACAACGTTTTACTTTTTGCGGCTGAGTTCTGTGCGCCGATTGGGTCGAATGGAACGACTGGTGCGGGCTTTGGGCTCAGCCTCGCGGGCCTCGTGTTTCTTGTGTATGAATGCGCACCGACTGCCAAAAGAACAGTAGCCGGAGCTGTGATATGAGGCGCAGAGCTTTGTCTTGTAGTTGGGAATGCGTTTCAATTCGTATTTGCCGTGTGCGAACAGACACCGGTCCCCATAGTCGCAGTAGCCGTACTCGTAGTACTGTCTGCACAGTTCTGTCTTGTAGAGGGACGGGTGGTATGAGGAGGCGGCCGGCTTGCCCCGACCAGACGAGGACCGGCCGGACGACATGGAACCGGCCTCCATGTGCATCCGGTTGTGATGTTGCTGCTGTTCCCGGCTTTGGGCCGATATGTGTGGAACGGTCTCCAGTACGGAGCCGGTGGTGAACGCACTCCTCTCCCAACAGATCATTGAGTCGTGTTTTGGGGCCTTTTTGCCGAACCTCTGTTCGAAGTCGGACCGGAGCTCATCCATGGACTTGCCGGTCAGTGACCTGTCGTGGACCCAAACACTGGTCACCAGTTTCTCTTCGACAGTGAAGTCGTCTCTGATGTCGTTGAGAGGTATGTCCCGAATGTCTCTGAGGTCTCTGACATCGCGCACATCCCTCACGTCTCTGACATCCCTAATGTCGCGCATATCCCTTACATCTCTCATGTGGTCAGTCATTATGTGGTGTGCTCTGCGGCTGCGGACCAATGGCCAACTGTTTCTCCCCCGTTCTTCAGTGGCAGTCTTCTGAGTCCAGTCTTCTTAAGTAGTAATTAATTCTTCCGATTGTTTTCAAGTAATTTTTTCGGTAATTTTCCGGTAATTTTTCGGTAAATTTACACTTATTTTGCTTTTCAATCGTTTTTTCCTACTCT
>JAQIWP010002295.1:0-11435 GCA_034695525.1 Euzetes globulus
TAATTTTTGTAGAGAAATTTTGTTAAGAGAAACTTTCTAGAAACTTTCTCTGAGAAACTTTCTAGAAATTTTCTTTTTGGCCAACTCTAGGTTAATGTGACCTGTTTGGTCGAAGCCAAGCCTCCCGCAACATTAAGATGGCTGACAGGACAAGGTATTCCCCTCGAATCTGGTCTGATATGACTTTAACAATTGAACCTGGCTTAATATTGACTTAAATTTGTTTAACTTCCAAATTAAAGCAGGTATGGGTGGAGTCAATTATTCAATTCAAAGCACAGAAAATCTCAGTGTTTTGACTCTAGAATACAACGAATTGAATTCACTCAAGAACAACTTAGAGTGTTCCAATGAATGGCTTAGAAAATTCAAGTGTCAAGCTAGAAACACAATGGGTGAGGCAACAATCACATTCAACTTGATGATTGAACAACTGCCTCCACCCCCAGTACTCGACCATTATATTTATGACTATGGTATTTCACCAGGACTATTCTTTTCCGGAAAATGATAACTTCTATTCAAAGGTCATCTCATACTATGGATGGGTCAAATAAATTCTGATCCACCCATCGATATGTATAGATTGAAAATCGACGGAAATCACCAAATTTATTTCAACGCGTGTAAGTTTCATCATGATAATTTTGCACATATTTACAATTTTAAAGACTAACTGTTGCGCAGCGAACAGAATCCCGTTTGCAAAAAATTCTTATGAATTGCAAGTGGATGTGCCCATTGGAAGCCATCAATTGATATTATACGCACACAATCGAGTCGGTTGGTCACAACCTAGTGGTCAAAATGCAAAACTCATAGTTATTGGGAAAAGTGCTTCAACTACTCCCCAATGCGTGGCACTAATAATGATGGTCTCAGCTCTGGTGGAAATCATTAACTTTTGAATAGATTCTCAAAATTATTATTTATTTATTAATTTACGAGATTTAAAATAATATATTTATAAAATATTTGCATGAGTATTTATTAGTTTTTGCATACTCCGAAAACCTAACCGTTTTAAAAGGGAATCACTTGAACTTGCATTTTAAATGTTCATAAAATGTGAATCTTGTATTGAAAAGAAAAGATGAAAACAAAAACTATTATAATTGATTATCAGGGTTAAAAATTGTAATCATTTTAAATTTATTTAATAGCTATAAATAAGTTATCAATGACATTATTTAATGCTCTTTTATGAACTCACTATGTAACAAAATATAACCTTGGTTTTAATTAAATTACAGATCTTGAATTAAAATTTATTATTGTCTACAATGAAACCAAATTTTACTCAAACGACACAATAAAGCATTGATTTAATCGACAAAATATGAGTTTTAGTCCGAAATTGCGAACAAATGCTGTTTTATGTCTGTTTTGTGTACTTTTCTGTTCACTCCAGTCAATCAAATCCGAGGTTACTCTCAATCCTAATAAAGTTATACCCATTTTGGAAGACCCAATAAAACCAAAGGACTGTTCCGAGTCTGATATACAAACCGGAGGAACTATCAAATGGTATTCTCCACGCTTTCCCAAAAACACTGAAAAGATTATTTGGATTGACTATTATACCATTGGTAAATTTACGGTCAATATGACCTGTCTTATAGATGCTTACCCCAGTGCTGACATACAATGGCTCACAGTATATGGTAATCCAATCGAAAAAGGTATGGCTTAAAATTAATGCTAATCCATAATAATTGTTGAATAAATTATTGATTAAAATTTTGTTTACTGGTTCACTTGAAGTACAGTTTTACTGGATGTCAAATACTCAATTCATAGTACAGAAAATGTCAGTGTTTTGACTCTTCCATACAATTATTTAAATCGTCTCATAAACAATATTAATGTTTCCAATGAAAGCATTAGTAAATTCCAGTGCAAAGCAAACAACACAATGGGAGAGACAAAGATGACTTTTGAATTGAAGGTTGGACATCGGCCCAAACCACCAGCACTGGACACATACCAATTTGAAAATGGTATTCCGCCATAAATATTTAAGCCTTGGTAATGATTACTTCTACCCAAAGGTATTCTCATTCTAATGATGAGTGGAACAGATACGGATCCACCCATCGATATATATAGAGTGGAAATCGACGGCATTAACCGAATTGATTTCATTCCATGTAAAATAAAAGTTATCTTACAATTATTTATAACTCTAAGGATAAATTCTTGAATAGGGAATAGAATTCGTTGGGTTAAAAATATTTATGAAATCCCATTGGATGTGTCCATCGGAAGCCATCAATTTATTGTATACGCACACAATCCGGTCGGGTGGTCACCACCTCATCGTCCCTATTCTTTCGACAACAATAGTGCCACATGTACTTGGCAAAGTTTGGCTCTTCTTGTCTTGGCCACAGCATTAGGTGTATTCCAAGCTGTTTAAACAGGTTCATGAAATTAACTAATTTTGGTATAATTTGCAAGAATTAAATGCATAAATATCTCGTTAATAAAACATTTAATAATTCTTAGAATTGCAATGACTAGTTTTTGAATAAAAGACTTGTAATTATTTGGTAACTAAACTAGTTTATTCGAATGAGGCTCATTCTTATTATTTATCCCTTGATAATTGGAGTTATGAATTGAAAAATATTCCAATTTATGTCTTTGAATATTGTAATAAAATTTCTTTCGAAATATCTTTCATATAAAATATTGCCTTTGAAATGATCTTTCTAATATATTTATCGATTAAAATTATAATACCTTTTAACTAATCTAAAATATTGACCAATTCTTTAATGTTGGGCAAAATAAACGATAATTATATTTTAAAACGATCAATTTGATATGAAAACGATCATTTATTTTAAAATATTATTTTTGTTGAATTTGGAGTATTCTGGCAAAAGTCAGAAGAGAGTTTATATTTACCTTTATAACCAAGATAATAATTAGACTTATACCGAGGATTAGCAAGGTAGCTTTCAATGTGAAAAATAAACATTTACGGCCGTATTCACAAGACCAACTTAAGTAACAACTCAGACTCAAACCCCGATTTGTTGCTCAAATGGTATTCATAAAAGCGACTCAACTCTTTTGCCACTCAAACTGAGACTCATAACTCACCGTCAGAGCACTTATAATTTGTAAGTTGCAAGTATCTCTGTAAGTTGGCTAAACAGCAAGACAATTGAACAAATTATTAGTGTATTTTCAATAGAAAAATGTTTATTTGATATTTATATAACAGAGTTCTTGTAATTTTAACATTTTTCTATAAATGTTTTCAAGTTAAAATAAATCATGTTGGATAATTTGATCTAAAACACACAATTCATGTAAAAATTCATTAAAAAAATCTTTTTTCGCATTTAATTAGTTGAAACAACTTATGTAAACTTAATTTTTTTCCACTAAAAAATGGTATCAATTTGTAGAGTGATTAATTATCTTCAATTCAGTAACTTGTTGAATGCGAATGCGGGTGCGAATGAAATAATTTTTTGTTTCAGCATATTCTCGGGTTTGTTAACTTGGCAACTTATCAATGAGCTTTAATTTTATAATAAATTCTTGCTAATATTACTTCTCTTATTATTGCGGTCATAAATTAGAATTTTTTTATGTTTACCGCTTTGAAATGAATATTGATGATATTTCTAATTTTAATCTACTTTTATAAAGAAATTAATGTAATTAGAGTTAAGATCCCATTATTGCAAAATATTATCCAATTTTATCTAATGATTAAAAACACGAATTATATTTTTAAATAAACAGCGAATATCTTTTGAGTTCGATTTATTTATAGTTTTAAAAAATTCCTTGCTTCTATATAAATTATATACAAGCATTTTTAAAATCAAGAATTATATAATATAATTCATGTGATTTTTCTAAAAACCAGTATCTTTTAATGATGTTTTGGTAGTTGACTTTGCAAATTGTTAAAACTGCTAGAATATCAACTTTTTTGTAAGTATTTCTAGTATATTATACAATTAAAAATTAATAATTATTATGATTTAGTTTTTAGGTTGTAGTTGTGTTGACTAATGACTTATAAAACTGTAAAAAATATTCACAATTTAAAGTTTTTTACACAACTTTTGTTTGATCGCTAACTGCGATATTTTAAGATCTGAAACAATATTGTTTTCTGAGAAAACTATTCCCATCTTCAGTTGTCAGTAGTCTTTTCCCGAAAACAATATTGTTTCACATCTTAATAATGTGTTTCGGTATAAAATATCGCAGTTAGCGATCAAACAAAAGTTGTATAAAAAACTTTAAATTGTGAATATTTTTTACAGGTTTTATTAATCATTAATCAACACAACTACCAAAAAACTAAATCGATTAAGAAAATCTTCTTAGTGGCTGATCATGATGATTGCAATTCTTTTGGAAGTGAAGAAATTATCAAATTAAACAAATTAAACATCTTTAAAATATCACAAATAAAGTTGATCACAACTGTTTTAAAAATAAGCAAGAGGTCAATGAGTAGAGCCGGGAAAGAATTCATGTAGAATTTACGACATCTTGACTAATACTTTGTTACTCGATAAAATTATAACTACCTTTCATTCAAACAAACTAACTCTTTAAAAATCAAATCGTTTGCTCAAATAATAAGTTTATTTTATTAAAACACATTTATAATGAGAATAAGATGTCTGAATATTAATATTTTAAGTATCATTTGTGCAACAAGGTTCTATTAAATGAAGAATATGTAATAACTGCAATTATTTTTGTGTTTTAAAACTTTTATTTGAGATAATTTAAAAGTCGAGTACAATTTTTTGGTAAGCAGTCGTCACAAAATCTAATTCAATACTAACTTTTCATTTGAAATAGTAGCCTTTTTATACCTTAAGGCCATGGTCAGTATTCTGGCCATAAATTCCAGTATAAAGGCTTAAATTTTAAGTAATAAAAATAAATGGAAAACAGAAATTGTGTTAAATATAAAGATTTTAGGAGCAGTAAATATTTTCCATATTTACAAATAAATTAAAATGTGCCACCTTAGAATACAGCTTTCTACTAAAGGCTCTGAACATTTATGATTTTCGCGCTTGAAGAAATTCTAAATAAAATTAACTAATTTCTTTAATGATTTTGCAAAAAAATATTGCATTGTACTTGTTGTATTTGTATTCGACACATAATATAAGAATAAAATAACTCAAATTAGATAATATGTTTGACAACCATTAAATTTAAAATAATTAGCCATGTCATAAGTTCCTTCAAATGATTTTGTCAAAATTTCAAAAAATTAAAATAAACTTAAAACATAATTTACAGTTTTAATCATGTTGAAATGTTGATTCACATATATGTTAAGTCTTAGATTTTTATTTAAATTTATGAAAGTAATTTCTAGATTTCTGTCAATTATGCACTTGTTATGTATTTACTCAATTGAACTGTATTCAAATATATTTACTATGGCTATGTTAACGTATGAGCAAGACAAATTAAAAAGATATATTCAAAATCCAAAAAGGATAATCCAAATAGTTTTTGAGTTTTAAGCAAAAAGTTCTCAATCGAGCAGTCGATCACGAAAAACAAGGAGAATTTAAATTGAAAGTATTTAATTTGTAGTATTTAAGTTCAGTCTAGTTTATTAATATAAAAAGTGATTAAATTCAATTTATTTAAACACTAACTTCCTTCCAGTTCACAAAAAGAGCTGATTGTATATAATTTTTAAATCAAGTTTATATTAAACAAACAGGCATTTGAACCAGCTAATTAAAAGTATTCGTTTGATTCCGACATTTGTAAATGTTGTACTTTTGGTGATTTTGACATTTTCTCATATCTTGGTTGTTCATCATTTTGAGAGTTGTCTTTGACATCCGCATAGACTTCCAAATAGTGGCCATCATTAATATTTTCATTAACTGGTTCATACATGTTTGCCTCGATGAAATTATCATATTCACCCTCAGAAATAACGCTGTAGAAATTCTCTTCTTTCTTTGCATCAAATTCCAATTTACCCTGTTCATCTAATCTTTCAGTCTGCTTTCTATGCTGTTTAAGTTTCCAGATCAGTATTCCAATAATTAATACCAAGATAATTATAATAGGAATGACATAAAAGATAAAGTATATTGAAGAATGCTTGTTAATTTCAGATTCCTCCTGTTTGATTGATCCTGTCGAATTTTGAAATCTAAGCATTTTAACCGATCTGCAAATTGAATCTGGTGATTTATCAGTATTATTTGCGTCAGGAATCTCATTATCAGCTTCTTCGGAACTTTCAAAGAACCTAACATAATCAACAATTAAGCTAGAACATTTCCAGTCGTCAACAGTTTCATTTGTCCAATTGTTGGACATTTTGGGTCCACCAACAACCAGGTTAATGTCAATTTCCATTCCAGCATTTAATCTTTCTCTAAGTCTTTCGTCCAACAAATCAATACTAAAGTTAAAGTAATTAAAGCCATCAAAATACCAGAGCAGATGTTGAGCCTCCCTTTCCAGGGTGTAAACGTGAAAATCACTCAAATTGACACCTGGCTCATAAGAAAAATATTTGGAGAAATTGCCGCCATATTCCCAGACACCGACTTCAAACGAGGTCGTTTGCTTGAAGTCAACAAGTGCTATTCCAAACCATGTGTTGTCATTTTCCTGGGGTTCGTACAAATTGATCTGTGCTCTCAGTATTTTGCCCATGGGCATTGCAGCTCTAACTTCAAACTTTCCTTGATTGAAATATTCTGCTGAATAAATATATGCCGACGTGAATGGCTTTTTATATCCTGGTGTTATTTTATCCTGAAGCAGTGCTGTGATTGCTAGAGCACCGTCCACTGTTCTGACATTTTCATCGCGTGCTGTCATGCAATTGAGTTGACTAGAAAATGGTTCTGGTTAATTAGAAAATAATTAAACATGTTTTGATCTAAATATAGCCTTAATATTAAATAATTATGTTTTGAAACTAAATATTACCTTTACATCGATTTCCAGAGTCCTCGATATCCCACATTTTAGATTGAAAATTAAGTCTATCATGTTCAAATTCATCATTCCATTGTAATGTCCATTCACAGTCGCTCACTAATGGTCTTGATAGAAAAACTAATATTATTTGATAGATCATATTTTGCAACACTTATTCGTTTAATGATGAAATAAATTAAAACATGGAAAAGCTATTTAAGCAAATAACAGGTTCCTGTCAAAACTGTTAAAAATAGGAAGTATGGCAAATTTTTAAGTGTAAATATCCTTGTTATGTGTAAAAATGTATTCAATTGTTGATATATTTATTGTCTATTATTTCATATTTAATCATTTAAACTTATTTACCTAATATATTTCAACAGGTTGATATTTTTACCATTTCAGTGAGCCTTGATAGTTTTACCTTGTCTATTATGAATTTCAAATAATTAAATGTTGAAAGCTGTAAAAAAAATGTTTTTGACCATTTTTGAGACATATTTTACTCATTTTATTCAAACTGTAATTTATTTAAACTAGTAAATTTATTTACAAGAAAAATTTTAAAAATTCATTATGGACCTGTACCAGATACATCTTTTTATTTTGTAAAATGTTAATTTGTTAAGATTACAAAATATATTAGAAATAACGATTCAGTGCAACAAATACTTGATGTAGTCTAGGTGGGCTTTTCTATATTACATGCGAAATGCTCTTGTAAACTTCTGGAACGAATAGCAAATGTTGTAAATATCAGTTTAAACGATTTCTGTTTTGTGAATAAAAATTGATAATTAAAGGTTGCCTTGCTTAGCATAATAGCTCTATCAAGATAATTTCGTAGACAGGGTTTTCCCTAACTACTTATTAAATACTCCAAGGCTATCATTTTAACTTGTGGTAACATCTTGAATGTATTTTCTCAGAATAGATTTAAATAATCACTGTTTTCGTTAAAATCGTGAGAAAGGATCTAGCTAGAAACACATGTTTAATTATCTATTATTTAATTTAAATATAGTATTTATTCAGTGTCACTTTTCAAATACGTTTGAAATAAATAAGAGCAAATACATAATTTTCCAGGCTAATTAATTTTTTTTGTTAATAAACTGTTTCACAATTGAACAAGAACATTTCTCAGGCTCAGTCAATTTGTTGACAGACAGTGAATATTCTTATAGAAAATGGGAGTAAACATTAATCGTTGTGAAGCTTATAGAACTGGTGAAAATAAGCTAGGCAATTATACAAGCCAACTTTCATTGCTTATCATTAGTTTCACGACTGTAAGTAGATCTTTGCTTGTTTATTTGATAAATTATTTTTAAATTGTTATTACTTGAATTGTCTATTGATTATCATACATGAAAAAAATAATTTTTCTTTGTTTAAATTTTAAAAAATATTTATCTTGTTAATACTATTATTTAGACGATTTGCCAGTTTGACCAACAAATTTTGCAAATTTTATCTGGATCATTTAATATGACACTTCACATATATGACCACTGGATAAACATAATAGAGAAAATGAAATCCAATTCAGTAATTAATTTACCAAGATACTCTATTCAGGGTAAATAATTGTTTCCCGAATTTTATCTAGGCGATAGATTTTGGTCTACAACAATGGTCTATCGACAAGGAAATGCTTTTAACAGCTGACGCGCAATGGTTTAAACAAGAGTATAATTTTGTATACCTTACTGGCATAACCAAGGACTTGCCCAATTTTGCAACCATGGCCAGAACATTTAGCTTGCATATATGGCTGCTAATTCTATTGAGTATCACAGTACTAACACTCTACCACTTTGTTTATCTAAAGCTGCAAGGTAAATATTAAAAAATATTGATCAGGGAAATACATAATACATGTGAGAATATTGATATAGGAATCAACGGAAATATTGGTGGTATATATTTTAAATTGTCCAGTCATTTAGTGAATCAAGCAACAGATAAGACAAACAGATCTTATATGGTAATCACCTGGTCGTTTATGGCGCAAATACTTTCGACTTCTTTTTCCAGCGGAATATTATCGTCTTTTATTAACCACAACTACAAAACAATAGACACCCTGGATCAATTATTTAATACTGATGAGACCATAATTATTGCAAATAATTCTTTTGTTTGGTGGGAATTTAGCCATAAAATCAATCGAAATAAGCACCTTGATGACAATCTTGAGAAATTATTTCATAAAAAACACATTTTTCTGGATGACAATGCAATGATAACTAGTAGCTTTGATGAATTGAAAGTAATATTTGCATGTTAAATGAATTAATTTAATTATTTGACGCCAAATGATTTTCTTATGGAGAACATCTTTCGAGAAGTAGCTAAAAATAACCTGGTCTACCTTAGCTATGGAGCAAACGTACTGGATAGGTTTTTGATGAACATGGAACTACCATTAAACATAGGCGAACAAAAGGATTACCATTCCTATCTAGGTCATCCTGTAAATAAAAACTACAGCGATTCGAGGAAAGCTTTACTTCAAAAGTAAGCATGTACAAGTAAGTATTACAGCATTTCTAGCAAGGTCTTTTTTGCATTAGACTTAGTATCTTGGTGGAAACGGGCATTAATATCGATTGCGAAAACAGAGCAACAGTTGGAGCTATTTTTTGGGGATTAAGGCTATTACGAGATTCAAGAAAGAATAATAATGATTCTGATGACGATTATGACAATGGTCATATAAGAATTAGCCTAGAATTATTATCAAAACTGTTTTTATACTTTATTTTTATGATGGTTTTAATCATTTTATTTTTCATATTTGAGGTAACCAGTTTCTTTTTAAAAATAACAAAGAGTCCAAAAATTTTATTTATAATTAAGGGTAAATATGCAAATATGATATAAAGTGTAAATAAGAGGTGGCCAATGAAAATTTTATAAGAGGGGGTATGCGGGTGGGGGTATTTTGCCAAAAGTTCTGGTGGGGTGTATGGGGAGGGTAAAATGGCGGTCGGAAATAGCGCCGGAAACAGCCATTTTCTTCTAAAATAGGCTTATTTCCTGTGTTTTAGCTTAAAATAGCCTTATAAGGCAATAATAAGGGTATTCTGCAAGTTTGAAGGCCTAATCCCTTCAAATAAAGAACGAATTGGCGGATTTTCCGACCGCCATTTGCAAAAATGTCTAATTTCGGTAGGTAAAAATTGTGTAATCAATTAAGAACTAAATAAACCAGAGATGCTGATGAAAGGAAATATATAAATATAATGTAATGCATCTTATTCCCTCAGATAGGCGACATACATGTACTAGCATACATCAAAATTAAGGTTAAACCTGCATGTTACAGTAAAATGGAATAATCATAAATAAAAGAAACTCAACTAGATGATATACTGACTCGAGGATTAAGTTAAGCAAATTTTTAAGAACTTTAATTATATAGGTTAATTTATGCTTAAAAACATCAGAAATAAGCTTATTTTGGAAGAAAATGGCCGTTTAGGGGCTACTTCTGTAGGCCATTTTTATTCATAATACTTTAGAAACAGGTGCTGTAACTTGGTTTGTTAAATAAAATCTACAAACAAGATCAATCAATTCTAATTACTTTTGGAATTCTAGAAAATACAGATTATTTTTAAAAATAAATTACCACATTGCATTTTAGTTGTTGCCTTGATTAAAAGTTGTATTAATAAATTATAGCAATAAAGAAAAGAATTTAAACAAGAAACCCTTGATGATATTAAATTATTGATAGCGTTTCTTAAATCAATAGCTTAGAAGTAAATATATAATTGATAAATAAATTTTAATAGTTTTAACTGATAAGATTAATTGATATTTTATCAATTAATAATATTTATAATCTATAACAAGAACAATATATCAGAAAACTACTACAGGGAGGATATTATATGTTTGGATACATTATTCTGAATAATTCAATTTTCAAAGGAAATCCATAAATGTTAGGAAAGGATGCATTCCTTTTAAGGTATTAAGTGAATGCATTTTTAAATATTCAATAATTGTTCATGATCAATGTCATATTGTGAGCCAGTCATTTACATTGTTTGCTATTCAAATACTAAATATGAATTTATTTGTCTTATTTGTGTTTTTCATTAAATTCCGGGTCATTTTATGTCAAAATGAACGGATTCTAATATGGCAGGAAGAGTTCAACGGCAATAAATTGGCTGATGACAATTGGATAACCAAGGCCTTAAGAGATAAATGTCAAAGTAAGATTAACTTTCATCATTTTATAAATACAATCCTAATTGAATACAATTATAAAGAGCAATTCGGTGACCCAACAAAGAGTTGTAACAGTTTTGACAACATCCAGGTAAGTAATGGAACGTTAAAATTGAATGTGACACATCAAAGCTTCCATGGGGCAAACTTTACTGGTGCAACTATAATGACCAGGGTATGTTTTCGAAATGCCAGAATAGAAATAAGAGCAAGGAAAC
>JAQIWP010002296.1:0-11427 GCA_034695525.1 Euzetes globulus
ATCTGATCGTTCGCCGAATCGGCGCCGAACTGGTCGTCACACGTGACTGATCTCTCTCTCAGTCTCTCATCTTTTCAATGTTGTTGTCACTCAACATCATTGCCATCAATGCCTAATATTATTGACAAATTTCCTCCTATTTCTTCGATGCGGTTCAGGACTGATATTTAAAATTTGTTGGCCTCAGAGTCTGAAACATTCAAAGCTATTACTAATCAAACGTTGATTTGACTCAATATTTACTGAATAATCGGTTTGTTTATTATTTTAGACGTCAAACGGCAGAAGAAAGAGAAGCCGAACGACAGGCGGCCAACAGATTAATGATGTCACTCCAGGCAGAAGTCGTGTCCAAATCTATTTATGGATCTGGACAGCCTGGTCACGACCACTCCGCAAGTATGGCCGCACATCACGCAGCGGCACAGGCGGCTGCAGCGGCCGCAGCCAGAGATTCACTCTGTTTGAGCAGTTCATCTCTGCACGCATTGCAAAACCTGCAGCCGTGGGGTGGAGACAGTCATCACGCGGCCGCACTGGCCGCTCACCATCACGCTCAAGAGAGAGCCGCGTTTCCTTTGACACCTGCCATGTGTTAGTTACTAAAGTCAGACATACGACAAGAGACATGTCTTCAAACACTAGTCGATTGCGAATCATAACTCAGGACAAGTGCAGAGACAATGAATCCGATCAGACATTTATAGTTCGGCCAATTCTTTCGATGCCTCAAATAGTAAGCGCTGTTCAGACTTTCAATTAAACTTGCATTTGTAATATAAATGAACTTTCATCAAAATACACCTATCACAAAACATCTTATTTAATTAAATACTTAGAAACAGAAACCAATTGAAATATCATTCGCTTATTATTGAATACATTATATTATAACTATTATTATTATTATTATTATCTTCAATATTATTATAACTATCATTGCATTTACCGATTGATTCGGATCCAAATCCAATGTGTATTACAACAGATAAGCAAATATCGATTGTCTCAAACAAATTGAGGAAAACTCTGTATTATAGGTAACGATAAGTGAACTGAAGTGAACTTTTTTTTAAGTTTGATTTTCTTAGTCTTTGTGTATAATTTTTTCTCAATTATTTAAAACATTGTGACAGTTATAATAATTAGTGAACTAATTGCGTGTTTTTCTCCAACCAAATACTATATTATTATATTAGAAAATATGTTAAATACGATTTCGATCTAAAATTTTATTCATTTATTTTCTGTGATGTATTACATATAGAAGTAATCAAATCGAGTGTAGAATAAATACTGAATTAAAATATTGAGAAAAAATGCAATTCTATAATCAAATGCTAATTTTGAATCATTGCGCCAATCGATTGGTTCGGTTCCAATTGGATTGAGTCCCTTCGGCACAGAATATCTTGAAGACCAATGTTTATGATAATTATTTAAGGAGTAAAGAGTCGTTTGCTATCCATTTAAAACTAAATGAACGTTAAAGAAATTGATCGTCAAATTGGAGTTTCACATAATTTATTAACTAATTTGCTATCGTTTTTGAAATTAAAAGTATTAAAACCAAAATGTCTTACTTTCAATTATAATTAAGTTTAAGTCAATTTAAATTAATAGTAATTTCAACAAGCAATTCGAGAATTGCTCCCTTCGAAGGTTGTCGCACAGCATTTAATACCATTCTATTGATTGACTGAAAGCACAGGATATGACTTCTCATCAGAAGTTTAGTTAACAATCAAATTAAAAACATTAAATGAAAGCTAATTATTCAAATCAGTCTAAACTCCATAAAAAGAGAACTCGTTTTTCAAATGAATTTGGTATTAATATTCGGAAACCTTTAATCAAAAGTTGACTTTTCGTTAAAGTATTCGGAACTGAATTTTGTCACTAAATAAATAAATTAAATATAATTTTCATTACAAAAGCGTACAAAAGAATAACAAAAAATTATTTGTCAGTAATTGCGTGTAAAACGTTTATTACTTATTCGCTAATATTATAGCATATCATAAGTGTATTAAATATGATATGATATGAAGAGGAAAGCAATTCCCTTAATTCGTATAACAGTAGAGCACACAGAATAGTGTAACTGTTTTATTCTGTCCAAAAGCACTCAACTCATTAAACAGATTAACGTTTTTCCAGCTCAACCATAGTTTGATGACAAAAGTCACCGGAGAAACAATAACTATTAGCCTGATTACAATCGCTTAATAAAGACTACCGAAACGTTCAGACAAACATTCAATAAACGGATCCATCCTTTGATTTATGTCTTTAGTTAACATTATTTCAAATGCTTTCCACAAATATCTGGAATCTCTGTTTACTCTTTGCATTAAATGAAGAATAAAATAAAAATATAATTAAGAATTGAATTTCGAAATTTTCTTTTTAATTGATTTTGCGGTCGTTTTTGCTTTATTTCAATTAAGTTTAAAATTGATTTGTTTATAATAATGGAAATGGATTTCATTATTTAAACAGATAGTCATTGAAGCGATTAGTCGATTGGTTGACTGTAATCGAGGTTAACCCTAAGTGACTGCGGACTAACTCGATTGCAATCACTTGAGTCACTCATTTGGTGATATTCAATGTTTTTTTGATCAGTCATTCATTGAGCATAGAATAGTCTTTGACGCGTAAAATTAGTTTGGCTTTTATCAGCACTCAGTTGTTATGCATCAGAGCATATGGACCACACCTGCTCTCAGCAGTACAACACTGGCATAGCATCAGGAGAGAGAGCACCGGCCAACAGAGCCAACAGAGCACTAATTTGCTAAAAATTAAAACGAAATCATGTATTCGAGTAGTGCTAACGCAATAAAATGCATATTTAAACGATCATCAAAAATGAGTTTACTATTAAAACTGGTCATATATTTATTGTCATTGCAATCAAATTAAATATATCGACAATTGGCGTTCCTTTTAGATGAGTAGTCACTGGCGCTTACCTATCATTGCCATTAAATCTATTCGGTTTATAATTAAATTGATATTTGATTTCATGCTTTTCTTATCGACAAATGAAATGAGCAAATAATTTGTCAGAAAAACTCTTTTTTAGTAAAATATTTGTAAAATAATAAAAATATTTTAAGCCTTTGAATCAGATTTTGTTAATTTTATCAAATGATTTGAATCTGAGCCGCGAATGACTGGTCTATAAAAACAACGCCTTTAATGATCATAATTAATATAATCTGTGCCCAAAAGTATAATATCTATTAACATAATTTAAATACTGGATTCAAGGTTTAGATATCATTAAATACGTTTTGATTCTGTGCTTAAATCTTATGAATTGAAAAAAGATTTCATTTTTTAAAACAAAATTAAACTCGAATTTTACATTAATGTGGAAATATTAGCAAGAAAACAATTAACTTAATAACATATTTAGTTTTGATTCAATGGTATTAAATGATTGTGAAAATTCAGTTAATTATAGTTTACATTATTTTTTTTCAAAGAAAAAGTCTTATCTCAATATATAATCATTTAATATACACAATATTTTCTCGGCTCGTTCTGAAGGAATTTTACTCCCCTTTACTTCTAATCGTATGACTGTTTCTAAAAATGTTTAGTAATTAATGTTTTGGATATACACTAAAAATATATTCAAAATTAATTGTCAAATGTTTAATAAAAAATTAATTTACTTCTATTTTTGTTCGTAATTTTCCATCAAATCAATGTTTTTATTAAATGTATTTAAAAAAATAAATGTTAAAACTATAAGTCGATTATCTTTGACTCGAAGACTTAAATTCAACGCTGAATATAAATTTGCATTCATTTTGAGAACTAATATAGAATTCAAAGGAATTGAAGGCATATTAGAATTGAAGAGATGTAAAAGTGATGGCTCGGAGGCCAACCATTTAATAGTTAATGTGAACTAATTCTCGTTCGACTGTCTCTATCTGTTATGAGCGCAGACTTTCTCCCCTCTCCTATTTGTGGATCATAAATGAATGGTGTGTTTGATGAGAGCACTTGTAGTAGTTGTGCAAAAAAGCTTTTGAGACAAGTTATTCGAGAAATGGCACTCAAATATGTCATTTAATTTCAATCTAAGCGTTGACTCAAACATCGCTGATGTGATGCCTATCAGAGGCTAAAAGCCAGAAAATTACTCTCAGCCAAAACATGGCCTCAGGTTAGGCCCAGACCAGGATAGGCTGGGGAGGCATAGCATAGTCAGCACTGGAACAAAGACTCAGTGATAAGGAACGACACATCAGAAAGTGCCGATTCCACAACCATTGAGAAAGACTTGGCTCTCATTTCAAATTAAATATTTATTATTTTTTAAGAGACTTTCGGCTGATTTCTCTTTTGAAAACACGAACTTCTATATTCATTTTGATAACAAAATATACTAGCTTTGATTAGCTAGTATTAGTCGATACATAGAATTTCAATCTAATAAAACTATCAAGTTGATAGACGAGGTTTCCATTTGACTGTTAGTATCAAATTCCAAGGGAAAATTCTCCCCAAATTACTCACAAATACAATACAATAGTTTATAAGAAGTTACTTATAGGCCGGCTATGAGTAATAATTTGCATGACATGGATAATTATTACCAAATCATACTTTATTATCGCTACAAATATTCGACAATAATTCTGTTTTTAAATCTGAAAATTAAAATGGATATATTTGCACTCTCTTGTTAGAACAGTGAAAAGAATGCTGCATTTGTCATGGTTAAATATTGAGCAATGAGCCAAAAGAATTCAACTCCCTTTGAATTCAATAAAAATTGTTACAGCTACAATAAATTAAATAATCGGGTTAACATGCATATCAATGCGTTATAAATTTTGTCGTTAATTACATTAATTATGCATTCTAAAACTGTACATGTTGAGCTAAAGAGTGAATCTTATCAAATATCAGGAACGATTCATCTTATTTTTTTCAAATCCGGGATCGATTTGAGGCCGACTTGACTACCCCAGAGTGGTAGTGAAACGTACATTTCAACTACATTTTAATTTATACTTTAAGGAGAAATGCATCAAAACTTTGTTTTTTATTGTCGGGCTATAAACTAATGGAAAATATTTGCTGTGAAATCGACATTATTTCCATTAACTATTGAGGAAAAAACTATTCTTCAGTGCATTTAAGGTTTATTTTTTGGAAAGCTATTAGAGTTATCTGCAAACCATTTGGATATCCAATTAATCTGTTTTGAAAATCGGTTAGAATTAAAATTTTTATTATCTTAATTGAGTCGGCATTACTACAAATTCGTTTAAATGTAATTTAATAATAATCACAATAAAAAAAAGTTAATGCAACGAAGAAATTGTTTATCTTAACAGTAAGATTGCATAAGGAGTCGTAATATTCGGCGTCCAATTCAATTATCTCCAGTCTATTGGAGTCACACAAACTCAGACATGATTTTTCAATGTATCACAATTTCATTAATTCAAATTACTTAGTTTCCTGGATATATTTTTTATTTTATATATTTTTAAATCAATTAGCTTCAAATGCATCAATTGCACAGGCACATGCAAGGATACCATTCAACCCATAACAGTCTCCTTGTGACTTGAAATGGCTCTCTGTAACTTTATCGTGGTTAGCTAAGTTTCGCCATGGGGTAAAACGACGATCAGAAAGCTTATGGAAAATGTTTAAAAATAAGAGGATAACAATTTGATAGCAATTTTAAATATTTATTATCCAAAATCTCTTTAATAAGACTTTTCTTCAAATTTAAGATTTTGAAAAATCCAAGACTTGAACCGAAATTAAAAACTATAAATAAGATAAGTCTGAAATGTTAAAAGGTTTTATGAACTTGTAATGCATTGATTAAATCAAATAAAAGTATCTTTTCTCAAGATTCCGATCGAAGTCTTAAAAAAAGTTGATCCGTCTTTTGCCACTTTTGACCCCTTACTTATCGAATAAAAAATTGATAATAAGATGAAATAGATAAATTTTTGATCGATTAAATCAAATTCTTTGAGACTTCACTCGTCTATAATCCTGAATAATCAAGACTTTAGTTTGGCTGAGACTTTTGATTTGACCTGACATAAGTATCAACTTTACAAGTGGCACCAGAGTATCATCTTTTGAAACAAATAATTTATTTACCATGTTAAACTAATTTCAAAATCATTTTAAATCATAATTACTGTCAGATTAGATAAGAAAATTAATCTAAAGCTAAAAATAATCGATTAATTTTATTATTTGTTAAAATTAGTTAAACATTTTATCTTTTTATCAAATTGTTTGCAGTCAAGAGCCAGTTTTGTTTAACAAGATTCATTTTTTTTTACTAAACAAACACGAACTTGGCAATTACACCATTTTTATTATTCAGTCTATAGCTTAAAGAGAAAAGTAGTCTTTTCCAGAGTTTTATTAAAATTTTAGTTTAAATGTTTGGCTGCCTTTGGGTGGTCTATGACTGCACTTCACAACAATTTATCCCAAAATGACATAAAAAGAGCAAAAGAATTGCATTCAAACGTAAACTAAAGACTAGAAGAATCGAAGCAAAAATTGTTGAATCAAATTGACTTCAACTATGAAATGGCTTAAAATCTCCAAAGTATTGATATTCGTGTTTTACACTTCAATTCTTCAAATTATCAAAAAAGGAAAATTTGATGAATACATGAATTAATTAAATGAATTGTTTTTTGCATTAAATTTGCATAAGCTATCAGAAATGAACTTTTGAATGAACTCCTTGATAGCACTTATTTTGCATATTTTATTAAATTAATGAACGAATGGCAATAATTCTAATCTTGTTATAACTGATGTGAATTAATATCGCGATTAAATCCAAAGACTTTTTTTGTGAATATTTTTATCGATCTTTTAGCTCATAATTAAGGCTTAATTTATGAAAATTATGACTTTGAAAACAGTGGAAATCCATCACAATTATGGCGATTCATCCAGTTTAAACATTTCTTTATTGGAAGAAAATCAAAGATAATGTCCTATAATCAAAGTAAGTTGAATAATAATATTAAATCACTTGCAGTAGATTAAACTCCAGTTCAAATTACTTTTGATTAAATTAATTCACTCACAAGATGATAATTTTTTGAGAAAATTAAGTAAAAAATCATTTTTAATATTAAGTAATGATAGAGAGTGTTATGTAATTAAATAAATTATTAATAAATTAATGAAAAACTTAATTTTATGAATGAAATATTTGGAACTTGTTTTCAATTTATTAAACTTTTTTTCATTAAAAAAACTGTAGAATCAATAAATTTCAGAATCAAAAGCATTGAATTTAAGAAATGTATTATTGTTTTTCGATTTGAATTAAAGTTTGAAGTTTTCTGAACGAATACTTTGAAAAAAATATTTAATGTGTATTTACTTATGATTTGGACAATTTGTTGAGCGCTTGATTTCTATCTACTGGGAAGAAACCAAACCTATGGCTTGACTTCAAACTGAAGTTAAGTGAATTCAAGGTAAGTGAAAGATAAGAAAATTATGACTTAGTCGTCATTAACATTGATTATCGGCGAACAGACGGCCCTATTTCCGGATCTTTTTGCTATTTTGGAAATAAGTTGAGGCCTCACAACACAAATGAATTATTCCTCTGAAAGTACACCGAATGGTATGAATCGTTCTCTTCAAACAAACATCGGCTTCGGTCCAAATGAAAGCTCAACTCATGTGTAGTAAAATAGTAGTGAATGGGTCGACATCAATGTCTATTACAATATGCTTAACAACGTTTCTGTCAGTAAATTACAAAGCGGGCCAACCCTCTCATCAGCGAACTGACTGTTGACTGACTTATAGTAATTTTAACTTAAAAGTAGTCAATGTTTTCTCAACTTATTTCAAGTAGTTTTGCGTTCACTCTTTTCTATCATTAATTGCTCTCTCAATGAACACAATATTTGTTTACCACTATTTTGAACATTGATATCAAATACTCCTTTCAAATAAGACATCAAATAATTTTAAAACATATAGACTTTTATAATGTTATTTTAATTGTTAAATTGGATTGAATTTATAACAAAATAATTAAAACTGTTAATTTTACTAGATGATATTTATTATATAGAGTCAGTCAATTCTATAATTTGTTCTGGTTCATTGCTCTACCCATTGCCTACCGGTAATGGGATGGACATTCACTATAGAATAGTAGAGAACCATAATTCTTGTATTTAGTAATTATGGTTATGTTTGAGATATATTTGAGAAAAGGCTTTGTTCAGAACTTGTCCAAGTTATTCCCATCAACATTTTTTTTCAAGCAATGAAAACAAAGAAGACTAAGCAGGCCAATTTTCAACAGCCACACGTTATTCAAGGATTGATAATTTGAAGAGCCTGAATCGATAAGATAATCTGTGAGCATGCAATGTTTTTGAACAAATGTGTTCAAACAAATACATAAATCATAATTAATAAGTGAAGGGAATATGTTTTCAGAATTTTCCATTAGTTTTATTTGATTTGATTCGCGATCATTGCGTCAACTATTCATATAAAACGAAAATTTATTACTTAACTCGAAAATGGAAGAGTGTTTTAATCTGAAGCCACTCTCACTGATGGAGAGTTAGTATCTGTTAAACGGCTAAACAGTGACTCCAAATAACATATTTAATCGGAAACGACTGTCTTTCTTAATAAAGTTGTAGTGTTTAACAGAACAAGTGTTTTACTAACAGTTTTGAACCATAACTACAATGACTGTTATGACTGAGCGCTAATTTCTCCGGAGACCCCATCCAAACAATGGATGAAAGATTTGCTTCTGATCAGACCCGACAGCTCTTCTGATCCCTTCTTTTTGATAATGTTTAGTGTTTTCATTTGAACGAAAAGCTTTGCTGTTAAGCGGAGAGCAATTATTTTTGATAAAAAGCAGCTAAAAATGTATAACTTTTCCCAAAATGAAAATGAATAACAAATTCAATGAAAACGACTGCAAATTATGAATGCTATCAAAGCTCTGATCGATGTGACAGCTCTTACACCACTCATTTCACTGAGTCTTGACCGCTATTTCCCTCACAACTCATTTCAATTCATTAAATTTATCGACAGCTCAGTATCTGAAATTTACGTTTTTACTAAAACTAATCAAGTTACTTCCACATTAAACCCATATTGATTGAAGTTTCTAATGTAAAGTAAGTTAAAGTAGTTTTTTTTTTGAGAGCGAAACAGAATTCGTTATTTTTTATTTCAGGTTAGAATAAACACCTAGCATATAAAAGATTATTCAAATTAATTGGTGTTCCGTATTATTAAGTTTGTTTTATCAGAAATAAATAATTTGTCTATCAATTTGACTGGAGAGAGGAAGTTGAGTGCAACCATTAATCGTTAAACTAAATTTGGTTAACTTAAAGGTTGGTCAAAGGGATATACCTTCTTTGAAAGGCTTAAAAATTAAGCATGATGTTTTGGGAGTTGTTGAAAAGCCTTCTTAAAAATCTGTGATCATCCGAAACAGCTTGGCTAAGTTTCTCTTATTTTTAGGTTAGTTTATAAGGATTTAGCTTGATAATAACAGAAAAATGTTTTGTCAAAGATATTTCAATAGTTTGTTAATAGAGTCCTGAACTTCCATTAAATAATAAGAGAAGAGGAATTGTCCAACCCTGGGCTTTCTCATAATTCCAATTAAGGTTAAATTGATAAGGATGCTTTGACACCTTTCAGCAATGCTGGGAGCAAATTGTGCCCATCTTATCAGTTATTTTTGTATTAAATGGATTAAAATTTTAATATTAAATGAATTTTTTGAATAAAAAAATAAAATATAGGGAATCTATAAAATAGTCTTGATAATAACTACAAGTTTACTACTGGATGGCCATCTATTGTTTGATAATCAAATGTGGTTGGAATCAAGTGTGGACAACAACATTCAAAATATGGTAACTATAGTGACATCTATCCGACAGTTATATCAGTATTGGGTTTATGTCAACAATTTTGAGTCCGCCATAAGTCCATCACTCAATCAAATCCGAAGAATCACTTTTTTAAACATTGTCTTCAACTGTTTTTTAGTTTAAAGACAGAAAAAAGGGTGAAAATTGTCTGAAAAGCTGTGAAATTAAATCGTGTTTTTTGGCCAAAAGTCAAGTTAAGACAAAAGTCAGTCTCAAAATGCGGTTTGTTTTGAGTGTTTGGACTCAGAAATGACGTTAAATAAAGAATTGAATGAATTTTATAATCATTTTCTTCTATTAGGAAATGTCGGAACCAATTGGAGAAGTGATGGAAGTGTCGGTCGAACTGAGCGGTGGAACAGAACTGCTGTTCGGGAATGAGAGGCGACTGACTGTAAAACTACCCAAAAGTGATGACAAAAAATGTGATTTAAAGCAATTAATCGATTGTCTGAAGAATAATCATCTGAAGGAAAGGCCCGAACTGTTTGTTAGTGGCGATAGTGTCCGTCCCGGCATTCTTGTCCTCATCAATGACGTGGATTGGGAACTGTTAGGACAAGAAGACTATCAGTTGAAAGACAACGACACAGTTCTGTTCATATCGACACTTCACGGCGGATGACTCTCTTTATGGCCACTCTTTTTACCTCTCATTCTATTTTCAATAAATACATTGTCTTATAATCTGATCCTAATTTGTCGATCGCCACTCACTTCAATTTGACCCCTTCTCTAATTTTAAAATTAATCCCAATTATAAGGACTTTACATCTTTTTATGTTTTCATTACATAATATATTTATTTTAAGAAACACTAATTTGATGAAGCTTGGTCATTCATATTTTAACTAAGTTTCATTGGCTATTGCAGTGACCACTTTGTTCTTAGAGTTGTCCAAAGAGTAACCTGGTTATAATATTTTTAGATGATTGTTGTTTTGAGCAAATACAGAATGGTTTTAGAAGTGCTTGCTACATTACTTGTAGTCAATTTTACTTCTAACCTAACTTGCAATCTATTAACATTCATGGATTTTGTTCGTAACATGATAATTAATGATTGATCAAGGTTATTTCAGACATTCTCTAACACAGGTTTTCAAATGTTCATAGAAAAGGTAGAAATGGTTTTTGAGTTGAAAAGCTTAACTCAAAACGTTTTACTTGCCTTAGGTATCAATAAATAACACAAAATCTCTCATAGAGAATATATGGGAAATCTTTAAACTCGCCTAGATAGAATTGCAATGACCTTCAATAAGTGAAAATTTTTGAGACAATAAATGATTATTCTCTGATCAATATATCAAAAAATAAAATCTGACTTAATATGAGATAATTCTTAATTAATTAACAATTGATTGGGGTTCGGGTCCTTATAGGGACTCCTTTCGGGGGCCTCTGTCATCACTAGTCCTTCCAATAATTATAATAGAAATAATAATGT
>JAQIWP010002297.1:0-11427 GCA_034695525.1 Euzetes globulus
TAACATAGGTCCCAAACCGGGTCTGTGATCGATGGTGAAATTAGACAACTTGTGAAATTATACAATGTGAAAATATGAAAATGTTTCTGTATTGTGAACCAAGTTATGCAAACTGTACTTGAATTTTGTTTTCAATACTTTATTCTGGAGACTGACTTTCAGACGGGTTTATGAACTCAACCAATCTAATGAAACCCTACATTTAAATACAGTTGAACTCACATACAGTTACTTTCATAATTACCGAAATAAGAAAAATATTAATCAGTTATTATTTGTCAAAAAATTGTGTTAAACTTTAATATCTAATTTATAACAAGAATTTTTAAATAATTATCGAAGTTTGAATTGAAAACAATTAAATGACTTCTCTGAGGAATTTCTGTCAAAAGCAAAGAGCAGTCGATTATCACAAAACAATCGATAGTCTAAGCAATTGATTCAATTGATAATCGATGGCTTTGTTTACTTCAATGGTTGAAATTAATTAATTAATGGATTAATTAAATTAAGTTTAATTTATTTATCGCTAATATTCAGAGATTGAGAGACAATTAAAATGAGTGACAATAGTCTGAATTGTTTTGAATGTGAATACGATTTGTGTGAAACGGATCCGAATGCGAGGAGTTGTGGGAACGGTTACCTTGTAAATATTACTTTGTTTACTAAATAACTCATTTAATCATTGAATAAATATTTGATTTCAATGTTTGTCATTATAAGTGTTATTCGACAACCATTTGGGAAGAAGTGTCCAAACGATTCAGTCATAGGAAGGGCTGTTTAGGGCCTTCAGAATGGCATATGATTTGTGGTCCGAAGTCGATTCGGGTTAACCAGACATACGAGATCTATGGCAGAATAACCCCTAAATATAGTTCCTATTGCTGTAAAGAAAGCTTTTGCAACAATTGGTTCCCAAAAGTGGCCGAACACTCGTTGATCGGACCTCCGATTGAGAGAAAACCCAACGAAAACATGGATTCAATTTATGGTTTCTTAGGTCTTTTGGCCGCTTTTCTTGTCGTTATTGTAATTATATCAGCGCTCATATATTGGATGCGATCCAAACACAGACAAAAAATGTCTCATTTGTTAAGAAATCATTTGAATCCCTCAAATGCCGATCGAATACCAAATGATTGTACTTATAATGAAGATCTTCGGGTGACCGCCGCCGGAGACTCCACTTTACGTGAAGTTTTTGAGCATTCGATGACCTCTGGGTCAGGTTCTGGACTGCCATTACTTATACAGAGGACTTTAGCCAAACAAATAAATTTGGAAGTTTGCATTGGAAAAGGCAAATATGGAGAGGTCTGGCGAGGGATCTGGCAGTCCGACAATATTGCCGTCAAAATATTCTTCAGTCGGGACGAGTTGTCATGGAATCGGGAAACAGAGATCTACAGCACTGTTATGTTAAGACATGAAAACATTTTGGCTTTTCTTGGGTCAGATGTGACGTCTTTCAACTCTTGCACTCAGTTATGGCTAATAACTGCTTACCACGAATTGGGTTCGCTTTACGATTATCTCAATGAAAGTCCTATAGAACAGAACCAAATGTTATCAATCCTGTTGTCAATCATATCGGGAGTCCTTCACTTACACACAGAAATATTTGGTGGTTTAGGAAAGCCTGCGATCGCTCACAGAGACATCAAATCGAAGAATATTCTTATGAAAGACAATTACAAGTGTTGTATCGCAGACTTTGGTCTGGCGGTCACTCACACCCAAACCACCGGAAAAGTAGATGTGGCGCACAATCACAGAGTCGGGACCAAACGTTATATGGCGCCCGAAGTACTCGACCAGACTATGAAAAGCGATGTCTTTGAGTCCTATAAATTGGCGGATATGTAAGAGAACTGTTGCTTGCTCAATTTACGCAATTATTTTCTACCGAATCAGATACTCATTAGCGCTGGTATTCTGGGAAGTAATTCGTCGCACTCGAATCAATGGCATTTTCGACGACTACTCCATCCCTTTCAGTGAATCCGTGCCAAATGACCCGAGCTTTGAGGACATGAGAAAAGTTGTTTGTGTCGATCAACAAAGACCTCTCATTACTGACAGATGGCAAACAAATCCTGTATTTTCGATACTTTTGCTGATTTCAATTAAATTACAACTATTTCTGTGCTTTCTTTAGATCCTATCAGATTTGGCCAAAATAATACGCGAGTCGTGGGCTCATAACCCGTCCGCCCGTCTGACTGCACTCAGAATAAAGAAGTCTTTGCTTAAAATTATCGATGAATCGGAAGTGAAGATTCAATGAATACTGAGTTTAGTTTAACAAAATAGAAATATGTTTCACTCAATTTAATGCCATTTGCGATATAATATTTTTTGTCGATATTTATATCGCTATTAACTTATATTTAACTCAACTTTATTTAGCATTTTATCGAATCATTTAATAGTTGTATTGTTTTCATAATAATTCATTAATTTATTAATTGATACAATGTTTTGATGTAAAATACATAATAAAAGTGAAATCATGTAATAAATTATATACAAATTGATTCCGTATTCAATGAAGTGATCGTTTTTTTGGCACAAGTCTTATAAAAGTGATTCAGATTTTTTAGTTTTGGATTTTCTTTAATGACTAACCCTTTGGTCGAAAGGTTTGATTTATAATTTTACTAAAATGTTAGTCGTCTTTACACTCTTCTAATATGGCGATCAGATTATTGAGTCCGAAGAGGTAACCGTCTTCGTGATTACCTAAAGTCCACTGAGATTTGTGGTCAATAACACAGCCCTCTGGCAGTGACACTGTCTTTGCGAAGTCAATCATCCAAACTCCGGCAGTCTTTCCATTATGAATGATGAGTAAAGAGCTGCCAATCACTTCATGAGTGCTAAAGAATTTTGACTTTTCGAACCTCTGCACCAATTGTTTGAGTCTATCGATAAGCTGAAGGCGGACCTGATTCTTGGCCATCAAAAAGTCTATGAGCGTTGCCTTCACTTCGTCTCGTTGTTTAACTAATTTAAGGTCTTTGCAGAGCTGTAGGTCGTCCCCCGCCTAACAAAACAGAATAAATCGATAAAAATAAAAATAAATAAAAGGAAAGTCGTTTCTGACGTACTTTAAAGCCTTCTATTCTGAAGCCCAGATTGGATGAGGAGCTGAGCTGTTCCCTGAATTTCATATACGCTAGTTTGGTTACAGCTTTTTGTTGGTGTTCCTGTTCGGTGGGAGCGTTCGGATCGATTTTAATCATTTTCTCGTAGAGGTCGTGCCTCGCTTTAGTGTTCTGGACTTCTGACTCTAGGAATGTGCGGCTCCCCATCTTTATATCCATTATAGCTGCGTCTTTGAACTCATATAACAGGTCTTCCATTTCAATGAAGTTGTCCCCCTTATATGTCACATCTCTAAAGAATTTGGGCACCATTTCGGACATGGAGTCGTGCATCAGAGCTTCATATGCGCGCACTTCTGTGTCATCTGTTGATCGCTTCTTCCATATAGTTCCGGGTCCTGCCAATGCAAATGAGTCTTCGTGGCCGGACAATTGTACCCAATTGGAAGTTCGAGTCTTCAGTATGACATCACTGGCGGGTGCGCTTAACTCAAGTGATTTTAAAGCTAACAACTCGAGTAAAGTCAGTTCCTTATCGGAGCACTCACTGTCTGAAACACTGTTCTCTTTTTGGTGATCTTTACTGACAACACCGTTCGTATGATTTGTATGTTTGGCATCACTATTGTTCACATGATTTGCCGAACTTTGAGTTGTCTTCTGTAAGTTCCGAAGGAAAGCACTTTTGGCCAATTGTTTCCATCGAGACTTAGCCGCAGATGTTTGCGGTGTTTTACTGTTTCCAGTGTTTGTGTTCTTCACTTTTGACTCTTCAGATATCTCTGTCTCACTGGCAGCCTATCAGAAGAACAGAATATAGGTTTAGTTAATATAACGTCAAAAACTTGTCCTTCTATTTAATATTCAAATATTAACAATAGATATAAAATTCAATTAAAGCAAAACTTTTTTCAAATGACGTCAAACCGATTGCAAACTCGTATGAAAAGTATTACAATAAAAGTCTTTTCAAATTGAAATGTTTTTCGAATTGAAAAGCATTTGATTTCAAAATGTTTCGATTGTTAGCGTAAATAAAAGATAGAAAAGACGATAAACTTACGGTTTTAACAAAATTCCCATAATTAGAGCTCAAATTATTCAATAATTTATTTGAAAACTTCATCGAATAATCATTCAAATAGAGCTTCGAAATGATTGCACTATTCTTTAGCTTCATTTTGACAAATATTAATAATCTTGGTTCGAGTGTAGTTTTTAAACACAATATGTGTTAAATAAGTATAATTTAATTCAATAAATAATAGACAAAACACCAAATAAATAAATATATGAAACAAAAAACAAGTTATTTAGCGTTCAAATCAACTATAAAAAGGAAAGATTTTCGATAAGCGATGGAAAAGTTTTCCAAATTGGATGAGCATTGATTGGAAGGGCATTTATCGAGTGTTTGTTTGCAGAGTTCAATCTCTTGAACGCAAAATCGTGAGAAACAGAACGTCTTTTGAGAAGCAGTTTCTTAAGTCAAATGAAGAGCAAACCGTCAGTTCGGAAGCATTTATTTTCAGACTGAGGCTGGACTTGAAGCACAAGTATAGAGACGGAACTGACGGTCTACCTGACTCATGTCATGTTCGCTCAAAACCATTAGAGCCGAGCCCTTAGCCCAAACGCTAACTAAAGAACGTCATTGAATTAAATTAGCAATTTTTTAACAAATCAAAAACGTGTTTTGCCTTTCAGTCTTTTTTAGTCTTTTCTTTATTAAACTTCAAAGACTGTATTTGACTGTAATATAGCTGTGACTCAATCTCTCAGCAATCGTTGCGTTTGTTTTTAGATTCTTTGCCTTTTCTACAAATGATTCCTTATTTTTCTCAATAACTTATTCGATATTCAAAGTGAAAGTTTTAAACACATTGAAAGCCTCGACAAACACTTTTGAGGAATTTTCTACATTAATAGCATTTACGTAAATTGAAATAAGATCTTAAGATAACTGAGTTTTTGTTCCATTGGTTTATATTGATTGCAAAACCCATGAAACTGACAGAAATACTGACTGGTTTTCAGTAGTCAACAGTATATAAAGACAATACAATTCTGATTAGAACTTACCGATGAAAACAAGTTAACGACGGATGAATTAATGAGTAAATCGCACCTCATATCTGGTGACAGAGTTGTGTTTCTTTCAATGAAATGCCACAAATCATTTCGTATCCTTTGTTTAATTGATCTCAATATACTATCGCTATTAACACTGTTTTCTGTTAACATTTTTTCAATAAATTTGTTTTTGAGCTCAAACTCATGAGTTGTGTTTAACACTGAAATTATTCATTAAACGGCTATTGAATAACAATTACTGTGCAATCGATAGGCACTGAGTCTGGCGTTAGATAAACATAGAATTCGGCGATAAATATAATTTTCAATTTGTTGTAAGTCTTACACACGTTTCTTATCGATCTTCGTTTCAATTATTAAATGATTGAAAAACAATTTACTATTATTATTATTGTTTATAATTATCGAACAGAAGGTCCGGTTTGACGACAACAAGTCTGCAAAACAATTCTTAATATAACTTTTCAAACGAGTTGTTAATAATAGGATTGGACACTGACTTTCAAGGATCCGTTGGTTTAACAAGATTTTGCTAAAATGTTATTCAAAAAGCATTTTATCACAAATCAATTGATATAAACCTTTATATTCGAGACTCTATAGAAACATTGATAGAATGGAGCGGACGACTATCACAGCACTCGTCAGTCTTCTATTGGTAGTGCCTTTCATATTTTGCTTGTGCCGATAATCTCATTGCGATTGACGTCAATTTTGACCGATTTTAATACAAATACATTTTCCAGTTTTAAATAGAAGTTGTATGAATTCTTCCCGGTCTCACAACAGGTACAATTTCATTAGTTGTGAGTCAGGTCGTCCCCTCACTACAAATGACTGCTCAGTCGACTGAATGAGCTCCTTATGAGCTCGAAAACTGCAAACTCGTATATCCTTTTTGGAACTCACTCTTCAACTAATCATTAAATGTGAGAATCATTTATTTGAGTCAAGAATTTTGTCTCTAATTTTGTAATTCGATTTGTTTTACGAAGGATTTGCAGTCAAAATGTTTATTTAATTGCAAGTCTGATCGAAAGTTGCAGCTGTGCTCAGCACTCACTCACTAACACATGATTAATCAATTATCCGACAATTCAATGCAATTATAAAGTTTCGTAATTATGTAAAAATTGTCAAAAGCTTGAGAAATATTAATGAATATGTTATAAATTGAAAAAGAGCCGAAATTTACTCTTCTAATGAAATTCTGAAATAGTTGTTAAGCAGAGATGACCAGTTCAATTCAAATGTTTATTTACAGTCGAAACAATTGAAATTTTACTGCAATTTAATGCCAAACTCCCCCTCTGCGCCCCCAATTCTCATGGGAAATGCATTAGACCTTCACTGATTTTAATCAAATGAAAGTCAGGTATTTTTGAAAGTTCGTTGTTTTGGTGCACATAATCGATTGGAAAGCACACGTCTTTGAAGGATAGATAACTGAGTGACATATTATTTTTGTTTAATTATATCTTAGATTACATAAAATATTGCATTAGAAGATTCTGTCGAAATATTGTCCAGCAAATGCAATAAACGGTGATATTCTCTTATAGAAGACTTCCAATTATTCAATATTTTAAAATATTTTCTCCTATTAACAAATGTTTGTAATTTTGTATGAATATAATCATTCAAATGTTTGACTGTTTGTTTGACTAGCAATAAATTACTTGACTTTTGATAAGTTTGGTATATGTATTGAATAATTCAGTGAAATATCTTTGAAGTGAAGAACAATTGAAAAGCAATACATTTAAAGGATTAATCGAATGATTATTCTCGAGAATCAATAACCAAAAAATAAAATGAAAGGATCAGAATAATAATAACCGAAGAAAGAATTATAAATGACTTAATCTAATCAAAGAGTACTTTCTTTTGATATCCTGTTTCTAATCTCAAATTTAATATTTGAGTTTCGATTTATTGATTAGTTTTGTGCAAAAATCAAATATATTATAGAGGAAAGGTTTCCATCACTTCATGTAAAACTACTTTCCATAAATTTAAATTAATTTTAAACCCGAATAAATTTGAATTAAATGATTCAAAATTAATGCTGATTTAGACAGCATGATAAGATTCAGGTAAAGATAGGATAGCATCAATTACCTTGAGATGCTTAAAGAAAATTCAATTGGATAAAATGCAATTTGTTACAATAAGTTTCCGAAATACAAATGTTACACCGGGTCAAAACTCTCAACATGTTACGATGTCTCAATTAAATATTACGAAATGTGGAAACACCTCAATGGGCTAACTAATCACTTTGGTCTCAATTTAAACCATGAGCAAATGTGAATACTCTTAAGTCGATAAAGGAGTCAGAAAATGACCTTCTCCCTCTATCTCCCTCCTCTCTCTCATTATTTTAAATTTTTTAATGAAGCACTTGAGTTAACATTTATAAAATGCTTTTCCCCTAAATTCGAATCATTAAAAATGGTTAAAGAAATTGATTATTGAAAAAAATCAAATCAAAGTGAAGTACTTTTGGTTATCTTTGTCTCAAAAACAAGTCTTGAATAACAAAAGGTTTCGGAAAGAAAAAGGTTTTATGACTTTTGTTCCCAAACATAGATCCTATGATTTTGAATGATATATGATCTCAATTAAGTGATTATAAATTCTTTCATACTTTATCTCAATCGGTGTTTGTTCTCAAAGGATAAAAAGGTGTACAAGAGCCTATATCTAAGAATAAGAAAATGTACTATTAGTTTGAGTATATTAGAGATATTGAGTTTCGATTCAAGTTATGAAATGATTGCAGTATTTTTTCTAAAAGGAAATTTTTTTTTAAATCAATTTATTTGGAAGAGTTGTGTAATAGTTATATAAAGAGATAGATTGTGAAGCTATTGCCATAAAACTATCGAGTTAATCAATTAAACATCGATTAATCACAGATTATTCCTCTGGAGCTGGTACATTTTGCTCCAAACAATTGCTCATTTAATTTAATGGTTTCGGCGTTTAAGAAAACTCAAAGAAATAGTTCCACAGATTAGCTGTCGATAAGTCTGTCGATCATATTCTCAACAAATAAAATACAGACAATAATTATCTATAATTAACAAAACTAACCAAAGAATTGCAAGAATAATTTCCAAAATTCGGATAAATGTATTTTGTGCTACGATATCTGGCTAAATGATAAAAACTAAAAATGTTAAAAGGACATATCAAATATTTAATAGCGATTTCTTCAATTTATAGTCTATTTTATTACTGTTTGAAATTAGTCTTCACAGACATCTTAAGCATCGATATCCTAAAGAAGACCATTCAAACCGATGAGAGCAGTAAAATTGATGATTGTTCATCAATGACCATGAACTTTCGTCAAATTTTTTTTAATCTGAATCATTATAACTGACAATTAGTGAGTGTCTTAAGAATCGATAAAACAAAGTGGAAAAAACTAAAGATATAAATATATCTAAAAACTGGTACCATTAACACACGTGCCTTTCAAACAAGTAATTTAATTGTCTGACAAATTTTTTAATTAGGATTTCTAATTCAGCTAGCAATTTATTTATTTTTTGCTAATTTTAATTATTAATTGAATAAAAAATAGATTTGTTTTTAATCAATTCATCATGGGTTATAAAATTTCTTGTGTACAAATAACCTGAACAAACGTTTACAAAATGTAAATTACAATTTTTATCAAATGGGGGTTTATCCTCCTCAATTTAAATAATATTTATACTTTCAATTTGAATTACAAAAATGATTGACACTTTGAATTGTAGTTCACAACAGATTATAAATGACATGAAAATAAAGTATAAGAATATTCTGATAATCTAAATAACCTCAATCAATTGTAAAAGTTGATAGTTTATATAAATTAGATGAGCCATAAATATAAGTAAAAATGTGTTCGTTTTAAAGCGAATTAAGGCTTTTGTTATGCAAATGAATGTTTTGTAAGACATATAAACGATGCAAACAATCGAAAGGCTGTTTGAAATCTAATGACATTTATATCTAATCCAATCGATTGTGACTTTAAATTAATTTGAAAAACGATTGCAAAACATATTTACCTGAATTAGATATGAGACAAACGAAGAGCTGTAAGTGACGGGAGGGAATCGAGTGCCCATCGCCGCCATGTTTGACGGATTGGCCTCCATCGACATCATTGACATGGCATCCGACCGCATATATTTGACCCGATATTCAATTATTGCTTTCTTTGTCCGATTATAAGTCTCTGCAATTGAGTAACACTTTTATATTTTGGTGACAACTGAATGAATAAATAATTCAAATTATTGTAAGACTTAGTCATATATTTCAAATGAAGACATGAAAACTAATATATGGATTCAGATTTTGGTGAAAATTACATTTATTTCTTCCGATGTTTATCAATGTTTATGTTTATATAGTTTCTCAGATGCAGTCCTCCTCCCAGTCCTTTCTCTGGAAGCAGCACTGAATGCAAATGCGCTGACAATCAGTTCATTCACAAGAGTATAGCAAACACTGAAATTATTTTTAGCCAATTTTCACAGACTTTTCATTTAAGTTCGCATTCATTCAGGCGTCAAATGATAGTAAACAAATTATTTTTCAATTATTAAAAACTGAATAACAATTATATAACAATTATAAACGGCTTTCTTTAGTACTCCTTTGTAAACAAATAAATCAGTGACTGAATAGATGTGTGAATTTATTAATTGCAAAAGTTGTTATGCCAGGTCTTTAGCCAAGTTACACTTAAACATATACAAAGAAATAACTCCTGATGAATTGTAAAAATCACCTGATCTTTTAGTCCGTTTTTTACAAACTTTAAAAAATCAGGCAAAAATTAGAAATTAGATATTTATCAAAGATTAAGATTTTTAACGAAATATATTTTAATAACCGACAAATGATTTGATTATTGGAGGAAATAGTTTTGATTTTATAGCGTAATAGAGAGAAACAGAAAACAATAATCAGTGGAAAACTTATAATTGTGTTTATCACTCATTGAGATTATGTCTTATCGGTATATTCACAAAATTCAATTCACTGCACACTCGTTAATGGACAGTATATCGGAAAATTAATTAGAAATGTTAAGTTGCTTACTTAGATTAGCTCAATCTAAGCTAGCTAATTATTGGATATAAATGTGTAAATACCTTGCATATCATTAAATGCGAGCCCAATTGATTAGGTGTGAGAAAATGATGGAACAGGTAAATATCAAACTGAGGTAATCCTAGGAAATCCACTTAAAAGCTTTTTATCAAATCGGTGTCGACTCGAAATTATTACACAAGTGATGACTGAGAACAAAGCCTCAATACTACATCGATTACCTTGCTTATTGTCAAGAAATTATTGAAAATAGAAAAAACATAACTTAAGCAGTTAACAATTGTACCATGTTAATTATTTATCAATAAGATTACATATAATTCTAAAATCAAATAATTTTTGTGTTGAGACTAACAGAAATTTATAACTTTTAGCAACTTTACCTGATCAACATTTTTTGAAATTTGAATTCTTAACTAATCCCAGTGCCCAATGCCAGTCCCATTTTTGTTTTCATCTACGAATTCTCTAAAGAGTATACAGAGTATAGTTATAGAGAATGACATGAATAGTACGGGTGCTATGGATTCCATTAACAATCAATAATTTAATGCACATTTAATTCCGAAAACGACACAAATCCTCTCAATTCTGAAAATAGCATAAATGAACGCATTTGTTGGTAATCAACAAGTTTTTCAATACCACGAAACATAGTTATGTCGAACCTATTGTCTGGAGTCTTCGGGACTTTAAGATTTACATGATAAATTGATAATAAATAACTCACTCGACTAAATGCCTATTGTTAAACATTTTCAATGTTTAAATACTCGACTAATTATTGAACTATCTGTGTATTGTTGTACTAAATCGAAGCCTATATCGATATAATATGGCTTTGGAACTAATGAGAAAACCCCACAAAATCAATAAAAGGCGACAAACAAAAGGAAAAAAATTTGATGAAAAAGATATTCAAAATTCCAATCATTTTATAGCTCTGGGCTACAGTGGGGCCCAATGATCGGTGATAACAGAAAAATATTTGTCATTTTTACAGTTTATTTTTAAAATAATTCGGGTCCAACCTCTTTCTTTCTCTCCCTGTCTCTCTTTCCCGCCCTCTCGTTCTCTCTCTCTCTCTCTCTCTCTC
>JAQIWP010002298.1:0-11425 GCA_034695525.1 Euzetes globulus
TCTTCTCCGTTTAATTTTTATTAATAAATAATAATCGATTTGGAAAAAGTTTCCAGGCATAGGGCTTGAAGGGTTAACAGAGAAATGTTATACAAAAATGGATTTCATGCACACAATTTAACCGAATTCACCACAGAGTGTTTGTCTAAGGCTTACATTATTTATACTAAATTCAATTGAAATCACCGAAACCTTTGTTAAACACTATTCTATTGTAAATTCGGTTAAATTGTGTGTTTGGCGCCTGACATTCATTTTTGTAGTACATTTCTCTGTTAGGGGACTTTTAAATCATACTATAGACTCTATATAGTATAGAGTATCTTAATTCCTATTTGGCATGAAAATCAAATATTCAAAGTTTATGTCAATTAATGTTTTATTTCGCGCTCAAAAATTTAATTCAATTTTAATTATTTGTCGAACGGTTGGAAATATCAATACTTTTCAAAGATTGTGATAACTTAAAGATATAAAATGCCTAAAAGTAGCTCTGACTCGAAGAAGAATGAGAAGACCAAGAAAGTCTCCTCAAAAGTTACTACGTCTCCATCAAAGGAATCGCAGAAATCTCAAGGATCACAGTCTTCGTTCAAAAGTTTGGGAATGGGTACTTCACTCAGAATGACATCAACTGATATAAGAGAATTGACTAAAGAATCCCAGGCTATTAATATCTCAGCCGGTGGTCTGACAGCAGAAGGTGGTGCTCCTCCCGGTGAGTCCGTATACGATACCATCGCATACATAATTTTCTGTCCCGAACACAACAAAGTGGCCATTAGTCGCGCCGATAAAGACAACATACAGTGGTTGCCATTTATAGCGGCGCCTCCAAACCGAACCTGGAAGGATGCATCAGTGGATGGCGTGTCCATCATATTCAACAAACAAGACGCCGAATTGGATGCAAAATTGGGAACAAAGATTCCAATCAAAGAAATTCAGTGCCTACATGTGTTTCGGACACAAATACCGGCCAAACAGCGCTTCATTACTTTAGTCATCAATTTAATTGTTTTGGGAAAAGAGTCGTCAAAAGACTCAAAAGATAAAAAAGGAAAAAACGACACTGGATTCAAATGTTGTCAAAATACGAAAAGAATCAAATGGTATCCTCTCAAAGAAGTGATCAAAGGAAATGTTGAAAACGTTTGGGGACCAGAAGTACAGGACTTTTCTAAATGTGCCGAAAAGATTAAACCGACGGGACTGACAGAACACAGCTTAGAGAAGGCATTCTTCTATGTGCCAAAAGATCAGCCCAAGAGTCCGGAGGAAATGCTAATCAAAGGCACAGGCATTGGAGAGACAGAAGTGGAGAAGCTTTACGACGATTACATCGAACACTGCTTTCCATCGCTTTCTATGTCTTTCGATTCATTCAAGGCTTATATGACTAAATATATGGAAAACTATGATAAAAATGACGCCCGTTTTCCGCTTCTCTTCAATGCCTTTAATTACGATAAAAACAATTGTCTTAATTTCAACGAATTCCTATTGGGTGTGGCGTCGATGGAGCCAAAAGCGCCCCATGAAGAGGCCAGAATCAAATTCGTATTCAGATATTATGACGTCGACGGAGATGGAAAACTCACGGAAAAAGAACTCAAAAAAGCCGTCAAAGATTTTAGTGTTGGATCAGATGATAACAAAGTTGATGCCAAAGTTAAAGAAGCCTTTCAACAGATGGGCGCTAAAGACGCCATCGATTTGGAAGCATTTTACAAAGCAATTGCAGGCAAACAATTGAGAGGTACGTCCAGCCTATGTCGAGCTCCCAAATCGATTTTCCCTCAGATCACACAATCATCTACTAATCGGACAGAGAAGAAAACGGCCGTCAAGAAGAAAGCTGGCTTTCTCATGCAAAACAGAATAAACAAGGGCATTTGCTTTGCCTGTAAGGGAAAGAAATATGATTATGGCTTACATACCATCAAATTGGACACAATTGGTCGATGTGTCGAACCTCGAAGAATATTCGAACGTAAGTTTTTTGGTCTTTTATTGACATTGCTTTGACATACTTTGTCTTTAGCGGATTCACTTTCTGAGAAGATGACATCACAGAAGTACTCAATTGAATATACGTTTAATACCCGATCAATTGCTCACTCGTTCATTGATTTGATCCGAGACTTTAGCATAAAGAAGGGTCAATCAAAAGAGACCAAAGGTTTTATGTCTGGCGATAAGGAGACTCTCTATAATTATTTACAGGCGTTGGGCAATGATTTGGAAAGTTTTTTCGCCTCAGAGGACAGACTCGTTAAAGTCAATTCTCCTGCTTTTGTCTTCGGAGATATTTATGGAAATCTCAATGATTTGCTCACATTTGAGAAGCTATTGTGGCAGCCCTTCCCTATTGTTTCGGCTCATTATGTATTTTTAGGCAATTATGTGGACAAGGGCAGTTGGGGCATAGAGTGTGCCATTTATCTCTTGGCGCTTAAACTTATCGCTCCGATGAAGTTCATCCTCTTGAGAGGTAACCACGAGTCAAGAAATATTCAAACGAGTGACACTTTCCAGAAGGAGTGCATCACTAAATATGGTGACAAACAGGGGATGAATATATGGGAACTCATCAATTCTATATTCGACAAAATGCCAATCTGTGCCCTAATCGATGAGTCAGTGTTCTGTACTCACTCAGGTGTTCCAATCAGTGCTCACAAAGTGGAAGACATCTGCAATGTTCCGCAAGATCTGAAGAATCCAGAGAAAAATGGAATTGCATGGGAGGTATGTCTACAAACACTCCACTCTTTTGTGCTGATAATCTAATTTTGATTGCAAACAGATAATGAACAACGAGCCCAAAGAGGAAGACATCCGGAAGTTCCTCAAATCGTTCGGTTTGTCTCATGTAATTCGATCTAATGGTATATCGAATAGCGGTTATAGCATACAATCGGGAGGAAAGGCACTGACAATCTTTTCCAGTTCTAACTTTTCTGGTAATAACAACGAAGCGGTCACTGCTTTCGTAGACACCGACAGGATTCGGATCATACGTTTGGACACTTCCAAAACTACATCGAAATCTGATCCAAAAACTGAGACTTTACCGAAAAAGTGACTGAAAATGGATTCAAATATAAAGCAAATAAACTCTCAATCCTTTCGCTTATCGTTTTTTGTTTAAATAATTCATTATTTATTAAAATACAAATTCAAAAATAAAATTATTCTTTAAGTAAACGAATTGTCCATAAGAATTGAGCTTGATGATAGACCAGGTCATAACTGGTGCGCCCAGTTGTCAATAGATGGCTATCCTTTACAATTGTGTGGCAAATGTGTTGAGAGGTGTTTAAGAGCCGCCAAAATAGTATTGTTTCAAATGGTTGTTGTCTTCAAATCAAAACATTTGACAAATGGATAATAAGGCCATCAAAGGTTTGGACTCATTGTATAAGACACTAATTTGACTGAATATTTGTCTTCAGAATTGAAATCAGACAAATTGAAAGCTAAAAGTCGTAATGATGTGAAAGAGTTGATCAAAATCTGCAACTGTTTGGGCCGAAGATATTTGCAAACTCAGAGATATAATGACGCCATCGATGAACACAAACAAGAGCTGCAATACAGTCTTGAGCTGAGATGTCAGTTGTCTGAAGCGGTGGCGCGAAGAGCTTTAGGCGAATGCTATTCCGAAACTAATGAATATAAAAAAGCTTTAGTCGAACACAAGAAGTACTTGTCATTAGCCCAAAGTCTTGGCGACCAAATTGAAACCCAACGGGCCTTCGCCACAATCGGAAGAACACATTTACTTCGAGCTCAAGAACTTTATAACACCAACAATGAGATCAATAAAAAGGTTTTACTTGAAGCGAAAAATTCATTTTCCACAGCCTTGGACTTATGCAACCAGTAATTGATGGATAACTTTATTCTCAAAACTTTAAATTGAAATTTCATTGGCTTTTAGTTTGACGGAAATCAAGGAGAAAGAGTCGGCAGAAATGCGTTCTCGACTTTACCTCAATTTGGGTCTGGTTTTTGAAATTCTAGGTCAATTCAAAGAAGCGATGACTCGTTTACGCCTTTCCATTGCTCTGAATGAGTGAGTCTTCCCTCAAATATTTTTATTGACAATTAATTAGTAATTCGTTTCCGGTTTAAGACGATTTCATTTAACAGAAGATTTGTTTAGAAGTCAATTATCTTTGGCCTCCATTTATGAGAAAAATAGTGATTTAGAACTGGCGTCGAAAACTTTTGTGGCGGCCCTAAAGACTGCCAAATCCCTGAAGAATAAAATCCATTCATGCGATGCTTTGATTGGCAATGGATTGGTTTTAATGCGTTTAAAAATGTTTGAAGGATCCAGAAATCAATTCAAAAAGGCTTATAAACTGAATTCTCCGATACTTGAAGATCACCAAAAAGTTGAACGACTGCTCAAAGTTTCTTCAGTTATTTGCGATCACTTCAGACAATTGTCAAAAACCAACGATTTGGATGAAAAGATCAGTTTATGCGACAAATTAGGCGATCATTTCGTTGAATTAAAACTGTTTGATATTGCAATCGATTACTATAAGAAAGAACTGAATTATTCCCTTCAATGCAATAAAAGTGAATCAGAAATCGCGGCCATATATGTGTCGATCGCTCAGACATATGCCGATGATATGAAGTTTGAAGAGGCCATCGACAACTTTCAGCACGAACTCAACTGTAACCGAGGAAATGGTATCGAAGAGAGCAAGTCTTTGATTAAAATCGCAGAAATGAAAGAATATTTAAACAGAGAAGAACTGAATAAGGAAATCATCGATATCTATGAGGAGGCCTTACAGACAATCTCAAGTCTCGACAAAAGTCTTCTCATTGATATTTTGCAGCGATATTTGGCTTTTATTGAGAGCTGTCCTATCGATTCTGATAAAGAGTCACAACTGAGGGAAAGACTCAAAATTTTGAATTCACAAAAGACTACTGAAATAGAAAGAGTCGAAGATGAAGACGAACCGGACATCTATGATGCCTATGATCTTGATGATATTTCCGACTGTTCTACTGATTCAGATGACGAAGAAGTGTTGGCAAACGCCAGACCCAAACGTATGGGAAAAATACTTAAAAAGAATCAATTGGGGGAAACACCTCTTCATAGGGCGTGTATTGAAGGCAAGATCAAACAGGTAGAGCGCCTTTTGGCAGACAAACATCCTGTTAATGTCAGAGACAACTGTGGGTGGACTCCACTTCACGAGGCCGCCAATAATGGCCACAAACATATTGTTGAGTTATTGATTGAAAAGGGGGCCAACATTAACGACAACGAAGGGGCTAAAACTGAAGGCATCACTCCATTACACGACGCCTCCACTAACGGACACTTCGATATTATTCGACTACTTTTGAAAAATGGGGCAAAAGTTACCATTTTAAACAATTCTAATGAAACAGCACTCGACTCACTTAGAGGTTGGAAGAGAAGGAGTACTGAAGACCAAACATTCAGTAATAATGATTTGCAAGAATTCAAACTCATTGAGAGAGAACTGGAAGACGCACTCAAAAGAGAAGGTTTTGTCAGAACTAGTATTCCGATTCTGAAATCACTCAATCCTAAAAGAAACGTTCATTTGCCTGTCCTTAGAGGCAGAGCTTCCAGTTCTGACGATTCTAATGACTCTCTCGATTTTCCAATCCATAGATCGGAGAAGAATCGTATCAATAGTTCACATATTAATAATAAAAGCGATAAAATGTTAGATTTTGATGACCCAAAAGTTGCCCGAAGAGAGTACTGCTCTTCCATTTCCAATTTAAAACGAAATGACGACAAATGGAAAAATAAAGGAAAGACTGTCAGTCGTAATGTCAGACCTAAAACCAAAGCGATTCCAGCCCTTCTCGATCAAAGCAATGTGGTTAATGACGACCAGTGGCTCATTGAGGACTGGAACCACACCAGAAAGAGGTCCTGTTTAGACGCTTACGACGCTTTCAACAAAAGGACCAAAACCAATGACCCAAACACTTATCAAGGAACTCGAAAACCTAAACAAAGAGCGACAGAAATGAGAATTCAAACTGAAAACAACGAAACAGATTCCATGTCTTCAGATAATGAAAGTGATTCCGGTATTCAAATGTTTGAACCCATTGTTGACAAAAGAAATGATGAAATAAATGAAACAAATCGTGCAAATAATTGTCACACAAATTCTCGGACTTACGTCAAAACAATTCAATTAAGAGTTAGTGTCGGCGACAGTGAAAACACATTACTTGTTGTTCCCATTTTGAACAAAACATCCAACTGTTTGTGGCTCAACAAAGAGGTGGAGAAGAGATATTTGGCCAAATTCGGTGTCAAACCTATTGTATCACTGGCGACAACCGATGGCGCACTTCTCACTGACGAAGATTGTATTCTAGACGTCATAAATGTCGACGAACTTAAAGTGATTGCGAAAATCGAATCCTGGGTTTCAGACCCCTTGGATAAGCAATACATAGAGATTTGTAACTCATCTGGTGTCCAACCACTGACTGATATTTTAAAAGAGCTGCAAATAACTCAAGTCAACGGATGTCTAAAGTTATCTGATGTTAATCTTCCTGTCGAACAAATCAAACCCATATTCAGAGCCCTTCAGAGACAGAATAATTTGAGGAAAATCGTAAGTCGCCTCTGATTTTCAAACAAATCAAATGAATTATCTTTTATTGTTCAGGACATCTCGTGTTCCAATGTCATCATCTCAGACAACAACGATTTCTTTAATTGTTTGCCACTTTTGCCATCACTTCAGGTCTTGAACTTGAAGTGCACAGCATTGGGTTTGCAGGCATTGGAACAGTTGATGACAAAGAGTTGCCCCAATTTAGTCGATTTGAATTTGAGCTTTAATTCATTTGGCGACTATTCTACAGAAATTATTGTAAAAGTAATAAAACATTTCCCAAAACTCAATGCAATCGATTTGAGTGCTTGTGATTTCACTGACTCTTTGCTCGATTCAAATGAATTCAATGATTGCATTAAAAGTAAGTCTTTTTATCGATTTAAGTAATGTTTAAAATAAATAGTAATCTTTGGGTAAAACTTTCAGATTCAAACTTACGGACAGTTATTTTGGATTACAATCGCATTGATTCTGAACTCATTCAACGGTTTACTAAATTATAATATCTGTGAATATTGGTTTTAACAAAATATTACATTCGTTTAATTCAATGTAAATATTCTTATATATCCAATGATTTAATTCAATTAAAGTACATTAATTGTTTACTATTAAACCATCTTGATTGTTGATTGCTTTGTAATGAATCATGATCTAGCAATTTTCATTAAAAAGTAATTTATTGGCAGCATTTCTAAAGTAACTTTTACAAGTTCCGATTTTAATTTTAATCTAAACCATATAATTTCTGTTTTTCCAACAGATTTTATTTATTTTTTTAGACTTAAACTGAATCGAATTAAGTGTCTAATTGAATTGCCTTGCTCAGAGAAACTGGGCCAACTGATAGCAGCCTAGACCATGAAATAAGGGTTATCCGGGTTTCAATTAACTGATCCGCCATTATTTGTTCTCAGTCATTTAACTAATTTACAGGCTGTCCGCTCAGGTATACCTTCGCTAACAAAGAAAAACTATCTTTTGGTTGAAATTTGGGATTTTTCCCATTAAATTCCCAATCATTTCTCTGGCCATAAGTTGTTTAGATTAAGACATTTTGCAAATAGAATGTTAGCCAAGAACATCTAACACTGCCATTTGAATTCCAAATGGTTTATTATATTTGAATGAATTCCAAAGCTGGGTGTCGATTAATTGAGTAATGACTAGTGAGCAAGTGCATTTGTAATTTGAACAGACAAAGTAGAGGTGACATCACCAGATCACATCTACTGAAAGTTCCGATCAAAATGTTCCAAGAAACTAAAGTTTGTACAAATAGTCAATCAATTTATAAAACTATTGAATTACTAAACATTTTATACAAGCTAATAATTTTATTAAAATCATAATTGCCACAACATAAATTCAAATTCTGTTTCAAGCTTATTAAATACAAAGTGCTCTTAACTATTCAATAAAAGATTAAAAGAGTGCTTCTTTCAAAAGAATAGAAGCTTAATTAAATTTAAATTCAGTGATGTGTAAGTGTTGCATTTTCCCAAATATCCCAACTAAATCAGAGATTTGGTCATTTATCCCCTAGGTTTGAATGACTGTGATAGTCGTGTATTCTTTGACTATTGCTTCAAATAAATACAATATACGGTTGAAAATTGAACTCCTTATAAATAAAAAAACGTTTATTATTAAGAAAATAAGTTTTCTTAGACCTGAAAACAGTTTACCACCAAAGAGTCAATAAATTGAGTTAACGTCTACTTAAAAGCATTCAATTTCTTATTTTTAAATCACATTTGAGTTTTTAATATAATTTCAGAAAACTTTTCAAACGGATAGTTGTGTTTGAGAAGTGATTGAACACAAACACAAACAGTCAAATCATTGGTCGCTATTCTCGATATCAATTTGGATCTGAATACTTGTTAAACTATCAATAGTTGAAGAACAAAAATATACTTTTATCTCGATAAGTTATCCAATTGTAAGTACCTGGCCTAGGTAACTAGCTGCTTGTAAGTAAGTAGTTGCTTTTGCTATTTGATTGTTAAGACTAGATATCTTGATGTCTGTCCCACTTATTCACTGAATTGAAACTTTTAATGATTTGAAAAATTATTTTCACTTTTAATTGTTTTAAAAAACTATTGTTTAAATGTAATGCTCTGAAAATTCAATTTACCTTTTGCTCATACTATTGACAATATTAACTTGGTAGTTAACAAGGTTTTCTAAAATAGATTTTCATCAAACATTTCTTTTATTTATTTAATAAATAAATAAGATTATCTCAAAAATGATAGCAATGGTCAGAATCATAAATTCGTTCTGATATTATTAATCAATTTTAGTTTTGTTCGTTCAGTTGTTTTATTAAAATTGGCGTCGTTTTTATCAACAACAAAAAATTAGTCCAGAAATATTAATTGAATAAAACGTAATTTTATTTTTGCCAGTTCCATTTATTAGTGGATTAAGGACTTTTTGATTTAGGGGTTTTATAAAATTCTTGAAACAGAGAATAATTTGTGTGATTATAGTTAGGTGCATATTATCTATCATATAATATAAATGGTCTAGCATTAAATAAACAATAAATAAAAAGTGATTATATCAAAGCACAGTTTATGCAGAATTCGTGGCGATGTCTTCACAACTCGAAATGAACGAAAACTTGAAGTCTTTTAGACAACAAGTGATAAAAGCATAATATGTATATCAATAGATCCAAAATATGATTACAATACAAATGTTTTGCTCATCAAAAGTTTGTTGTATAAAAATTCAAGATCAGATTCAAGTTGGATCATTCAATGAAGAATACTAAAGTAGAGATTCGAGACTGTTATCACGAGAAGTGATGGAACCAAACCATTATTAACAGAACTGTTGTCTGTTGTATATGCAAAACTCCTGCCTTTCCTTAAGTCTGAGCCATAGATATCGATCTCTTTCCAGGTCGGAACTAATCAGAATATAAAATTAGTTGTATTGTTGGAGAAGAATCTTTTCAATTTATATTAAGTTTATTTATAAGATTATTTGAACTGACCTCCAGTGCCGACGGGTTCATCTTTAACAACTAGGGTTGGTCTTTGGTCAACTTTCTTTTGCCACCAATTAGGTCGAGAATTAGATAACAAATCTAAATTATTAGCATTTATTCTCTCGTTTATGGAAATCACTAAAATTGGATTTAAATTAATCAAAATTAATGTCAACTAAAATAAAAGATTTTGAAAATTAATTTAATTCAGGACCAAACTGTTGGCCTTCAACCTCAAGTCAGGGAACTGTTTTCTTAACAAAATTTGACAAAATCCTATAGAAAGTAAAAAGTGGTTTTTGTCTAAATTGTTAAAATTTCAACTTTATTTCAACAGCTCATCTAATTATCCTAAATTATAAAAGATTTAATGTCACGGTTCTAAAAAATAATACATAGTAGCTGTAAATGTGCATAAAACTTTCGCGGTCAGGGTAGTTTAATTTTAATCATCCCTGATCCAATGCTTAAGAAATTAAAGAAAATCACATGGATTAATCTCTCAATATAAAATTTATATTTGAAATTGAAATATTTAAAAACCTTGTTTTTAGGTGAGTGAACAATCAAGTTTAAAACTAGAGTTGATTATATAATTGTGAAATTATTTAAGTAGAAATTGTGAAGAAGGGAATTGAAAGATATCTTATCTCTTTTCAATCGAATTGAATAATGAATAAAAAAAATTAAATTTTAATAATAAGTTTTGAGCTGTTATTTAAAACTTCGTTTGTTTGATGTGTTTAGAAAAACTCGATTGTCTTGAATTGAAGTTATCATTGAAAGAGTAATTATATAAAGACCTAAATTAGGAAATGGGATCCACACATATACCACACATAAACAGTCACAAAAAGTATAATCATTAAAAGATACAGAACTGCGAATACAATTCGTGGGCAGACATCTCACTAATAGAGGAGCTTAGAAAATATGTGAGCCATGATCTTGACCTACAACTGGAATTTCTGCCTTACAATCAATTGATGTCTTTGTCACAATATTTTAAACTATAACTATGAGAGACTACATAATCTTAATTTACAATAAAGTCTATTTACAAGTTGATGTTTCACCTATTTTCTATACATTTTGTCAGTTGCTAGCTTTATTGTGTCAGTCAATAAACTTTGTGTTACAATATTTTTTCATCAATTTTCCTGAAAAAATAACTAATCAAGGGCTAAATTTATTTGAATACTTATTTTCTACATTTTAATGATTTTAAAAAAATTCTTAATTAGAGTTTTCATTTTTTTGACATAAATAGAGTTCATTGATACTGATTTTGTTGAGACACAGCCAACAAAAAAAGTATTTTAATTAGAATTTTATGGACAATAATTTAATTTGAGGAATTATAACTGGTTCAAAATAAAACTTTTTACTCAAAATCTAAAAACATTTTCAGTCTGTTTTAAGTTATTTTATGGTATTTATCACAATTTGTTTGTGTAACTGACCATTAATTTTTATATTTTAATAATCATATAATTCTAACTTCAATGAAATTGTTTTCCCCTAGAAATGATCAGGAATATATAATGAGAGAAATTACTTTCTTCAGATTTTATACTCAAATCCGATTTTACAAATGTTAGCTCAAACATACATACATACAGCTCTGTATTTAATACAAACTTTTATTTATATCTTAAATTAATTCTTTCAATAATTTTTTACAGGATTTTAAAGATCTTCGATGAAATTCTAAATGTTTATTTTTTTTGAGAGAGAGAGAGAGAGAGAGAGAGAG
>JAQIWP010002299.1:0-11420 GCA_034695525.1 Euzetes globulus
AGTCAAAACCTTCATTGAAATTATTTAGGGCATAGTTCCCTTTAACCGTTGAAAAGTAACGATTAAAAGTGCTGATAAAGAGCGCTAATGAAAGTGTTTAGCAAGAGTCAAAAAAGTCAGTCAAAACGAAGTAAAATTTAAAGCCTTGTTATAAATCAATTTATTTTGATGCAGTGATAATCATTTAATTTAATTGATTTAAATGATAAATTTGTATATATTTTCAAGGAATGGTCACTTCTTTAAAGAGAAAAAGGACGAATTTTGATAAACATCCAAAGATCTTGGAATAAAGGAATTGCTTTGCCAGCTTTATTTGAAATGTTTAATTTTGATTTTGTTTTAAATGAAAAGTTTAAATCAATATCATATGATGATATTGTTCCTTCAGCCAATTGGAAACATGATTAGAATAAGAACAAATTAATAGTCGCTGTTCTAGTACATGAACAATCTTCGGACTAAGAGTTATTAGCAGGACCCTTTGTTTTCCTTAAAGTAAACCAATAAAATCAATATTGTACTTTAAGATATACTTGTCCAAAATATCTTTTAAGAAAGTTAGCTGTATTAATTTTTATAAAATAATTTTTCAATATAATTTTTTAGCAAAAACTCAAACTGTTTTGCAAGAATCAAGAAAGAACTAATGTTACAATTCTGTTATTTGGGAGCCTTCTGATGCCAATTGTTATCAAACAAATAATGGGACAGGTGTATATGCTAACAGTAATTTTGATTTAAAATATAAAGAAATGTAAATATTCACGTAATTTAAATATAATTTTAGATACCAAAGATTGGCAAAAGGGCGAATGCCATACTTTTGATGAACTAAGCGACAATAGGCTATTTCAAATAAGATTCACTCAGTCGCATTTTGTATTGTACTGCTGGCCACTCTATATAACAGTTAATGAAGTACTAATTCCATGTCGAAATAATATTGTGGCCATCATTACATCAGAGAAAATTTAATGGGAAAACCGAACAATAGGTTTTGATATTGTGGATTTCACTTCAATTCAAAGTATAAAAATATATTTTCAACTTTTACGATGTACTCTAACAATATTGTTTTTCAGACTATCATCCAGCTTTGAATGTGTTAGCAAACAGACATGTATTTTGTAATCTAAAAAGATTTTACCACAAAATACAAATAAAGAAGTTCTTGAAACAGGAAATGAGAAGCTGAAAGAAGATGTCAAAGAGATTGATGAAGTAATGACGAAAATTCCGAAAGATGAAGGCTTTTATGAACAACGTTGGGGATTGTTTTCTATACCAACCTTTATTTTCTGCATAATTCTGACATTGATTTTGATTTAGGTTTGCTTCTTAAAGGGACAATTATTGGTGGCATACAGACATCCAAGAAATGTAATTGAAAATGTTGAGATGAGTGAATTGAACGCATAAATCAAACATGAAGTTTATTTAATAAAAATAAACATGAATTTTAAAATGATAAATTTTTAATTATTTTTAAAAATAAAATATATTTTTAATTTAGATTCATAATGAAAAGCTCTTAATCACAAAATTATAATATAAAAGTTATTTTTATTTCTTCAACAATTAAAAAAATTAACAAAAAATTATAATTAGTAATTTTCATCGGCACTTTTCATCGGCATTTTTCTTCGGCACTTTTCATCTGCACTTTTCAACGGTCAAAGGGAACTTATCCATTAATTAGTTTTTTCCATATACGAATCGATTTGTTGATTTGCCTTGTCTCTCCTTTTGTTTAAAAGAATTAAATATATTGCAAAACGTCCGCGCCTTGACCAATAGAATTATGTGCTAATAACCATTTTACTTTTTTTTATATTTGCAAGTATAACGTTAGCAAATAAAGATAACTGTTGTAACCCAAATATATACTTAATAAAGAAACGAATTAAATTTAACTTTTAAATCTTTTGCCTTACATTGTATCAAATTAGAAACGATTGTATTAATAAAGCTAATCTTTAAACCAATATATTCCAGTTTACATTAGACATTAGATAATTTAGCAAAATCTTTTTTCAAATATTAAAATTGATACACTCAACCCTGTCTAAATTCACACATTTGGGACCGGACTTTGGGCTATGTGAAATTATAAAATGTGAAAATAGACAATGGGATTTCATAACATTGAATAAAATTAATACCTTATATAAGCTTATAAATTTTTATCGAGCTCATAAAATTAGATTTTATAAGTAAGCTTACGCTAAAATTGTAAAAACAAGTTAATCTCACAAAACATTTTATAAATATATGACCAGTCAAAAATATTTCATAATTTTACAAAAAAATGAACATAAATTTGAGGCATAAATTAATTTGTGAAAATATAAGTTGATATTTCTATAATTGTTTTCCAAAATCAGTGTGATTGTGAAAATAAACAGATGTGAAATTAAGGCTATTCTCTAACATAGGTACGTAGATGGGTCTGGGTACTTGTGTGAATTTAGACAGTTTGTGAAATTATAGAAGGTGATTTTAGACAGAGTTGAGTGTATCGCCAAAGTACTTGAAAAGTTTTGAGATTTTGCCAACCTTAGCTAAATTTCATTTGGCTCCACCCTATTGCCTTTAGGGTCTTGCAACTTGGCGACTCCTGATTAAGAGTATCGAATTCTTTTCAGATTCTTCTGATTCTGAAATTAATGCTACTGTATGTATAGATTCTAGGTGTACATGGAATCAAAATTAGGCATAACATATTTTCAAAGATTAAGATAATGGTCAGTGCATGTGATAACAGATTAAAACAGATAAGAAAAGCGATGTTTGAATTGAAGATAAATTGAGGATTAGTACAATAAGTAATTGTATAATTGTTTAATTACAATGATTTGAGTAAATAATTGAAATTTTCACTGAAACTTTCATCCTTAATTGTTACCATACTATGGTATTATTAACAATTAACAAGGACATCCCTTTCAGCCAACTTTTATAACGACATATAGAAGGTTATGGTCAAAAAGGGTAAATAAGTTAATTGATTGACAAACGATTGACAAAACAGTATTTATCTTATTTACAATCAATATATAGTTTAAAAATTAATATTCTTCTGAAATATTGAATAAAAAGTACTGAGATATTATTTTTTGAGTTTTGAGTCAACAGTATTTTTAATGAAAAGAGCAGGAAAAGAATATTAATAATGTTTAGTACAAACAAGTACATTTCCTTCATTACAGTTGCAAAACAAAATTAAAATACAGAAGCTGTATATTAATATGTAGTAACTTAAAAAAAGTGATAGTAATTCAAATCCCGCCTCAATTTAAATGTAGTTATCTCATCTTGATTCCCTAAAATCGATTAGCTTGTTGATAACTTCTTTTTTGCATTAAAGTCTATTAATTTAAGATAACATTTGATCTACTGCAGATTTTTTTTAGTAATTTTTGTTTCGGTCATAAATGTTGAAGGAAATATCTGTTCTTTATCTAGATCTTTTTTAATTTTAATTATAATTTAAGAAATCTGGTTTACAATCTTTTAAATATTAATATTTTTTAAGGGATTAAATTGAAAGTGATTTTCATTCCCCAAAAATATGTCAAACTATTTGATTGAATTTTCGCAACATTTTTGGTCGGAAAAGTTGTGGTTACCGAAAAATAGGACCTGGCAGTCTTTAGAAGCCAATAACTACCGACACTTTAATGACATTTACTATTCAGTGATCACTGCTTTAGTCCTAATTGGGATCAGACTTACGCTCGAAAAGTTCATTTACGAACCAATTGGTCTGTATTTCGGATTAAAGCCAACGCACGGCAAAAGTCTACCAAATAATGCGATTCTTGAAAAAGCTTTTGGTGTCTCTAAAGGCAAAATCAATGGCAAACAGATTGAAGGGTTGGCCAAACAATTGGATTGTAGTCAAAGACAGGTCGAACGGTGGATAAGACGGAAAAAAGCACAGAATAGGCAATCAGTGCTATCGAAGTTCAAAGAGAGCGCCTGGAGGTGTAGCTACTATTCCGTGGCGTTCATCTATGGCTGTTATATGATGTGGGACAAGCCTTGGATGTGGGACTCCATGTATTGTTTCATAGATTACCCGGACCACATTGTGTCGTCTGGCGAATGGTTTTACTATAACTTTGAGACTGCCTTCTGTTTGACTCTACTATTCTCCCAGTTTTTCGACCTAAATAGGAAAGACATTTCGGTAATGTTTGTCCATCACGTGGTCACTCTTTGCTTATTAGTTATTACCTGGGCGTCCAATATGGTCAGAATGGGAACATATGTTCTTCTCATCCATGATCTCGGAGACATAGCTCTTCAGAGCGCAAAAATGATGACTTATATGAAGAAACAACGGTTAGCCAACGGCCTATTCGTCCTGTTCACCATCTATTGGGTAGTCTTCCGCATCGGACTATACCCGTACCGTATTCTTTACTATACATCATATTTAGGCCAATCAGTGGTTCCGATGTTCGCCTATTATTTATTCAATAGTCTGTTGTTTACTCTCCAAGCCTTGCACATAGTTTGGACCTGGTTTATTGTCAAGAGTGCCATCCATGCCCTCAAAAATAATGAAATCAAGGACTTGAGGTCAGGAGACGAAGGATCGACTGAAGAATCACAAAACTGACAATTCTAATAGAAGAGATTTGTGACCTCAGCCAATATGAGACATGTCTTTATTTTATATCAATTCAATTAAATTATTCTTTTGATTAAAGCTTTTATTAAAATTTTAATTAAAAATTGAATAAAATAAATGATACAAATATTTCTAAAATGTAAATTCAATCGATTAAATGGAATTTAAATTTGATGAAACTTTATTTAGATCTCGCAAGTTTAGCTTAAGTATGACCAAACTTCGATTCTATTAATAGAATACACGAATATGTGTGTGTCATCTTGATCATTCCAGATATTTAAAGTTAAGTTTATTAAATGCAAGTATCAAAAAGTTTTACATTTTGTCAGAAAATAAATGTCTTTAAATAGAAGTATATTATTTGAAAATGAAATTTGTTTGAAATACGATACAAATGTTAAGATATAAACACCCAGAATATAAAAGAAAATCCACTCAAAAATGGCTGATATTATGTGATAATAATAGCCCTCTTGACTGTTGTTCAAATGGAGCCGGTATTCAAAGTTATGAAAATAGCTTGCTTCAATCTCTGGAATGCTCGCACATAAGAATTCGAACCAAATGTATATAATTATTGAGACGGCCGTCAGAATTGATAAAAACATTCTGATTCTACCCGTCCTGATGTCCGACAATTCAAAGGCCACTCGACTCTGAATAAACATATCGACAACAGAACAGACAAACGCCAAAAAGGCTCCAATCGTATGAATGATTAGACTTTCAGAAAGTCGAAAATTTGCAGCAATCATAATACCTGCCCAAGAGATCAGGACAGTGATCAATGACAGGGTATTCCAGCGCTTTAGCAATCGTTTTGAGTCATTTGACATTTCATTGAATTTTTCCAACAAAGTCTTCTGTGATTCAAATCTGATTAACGCCAATATTATTAATAGAAAAGAAACCAGGTTCAATGATAATGAGAAGAGAGACGCTTCAGGCGGTATTATACCCAGATCACCGATGTTGGGTAGAATTGGCTCAATGTGATCATTATGATAGGCAACTGACCAACTATTTTGAAATTCTCCTTCAAGTTATTTTATTATTTCAATAATGATCTTACGTAATGGGCGGTATAGCCATCCATAGGACAGCTATTGTTATCGGCAAATATTCAAGTACCATTTTTCGACTTATTTGATAATATCAACTGATTGAACAAACAGTTCTCTCGTAATAACCAATTGAGTGAAACTATGAGAAAATTTTAACAATTGAAAGGTTAAAGAAATATGAGGCCATTAAATGCTCAAATAATTATTTAATGCGAATGTAAAAAATCCAAGGTATTTTCATTGAAAAACATTTTGTTATCTTTGTCAGCGAAATCATTTAAGATCATTTTTTTGAATTAAATAACCTTGATTATCTTTTAGCCTGGGATATTCAATCAGTAAGAAAAAAGACAAGTTTAAATAAAAGTTTTTCAGTATTATTTAAAATGGCAGGGTTAAATAAGAAAATTTGGCAAATCAATATTTTTTTTAAACATGATAGCTTAAATTATATAAACTTACAAAATCGGTGGAGAAATTCAAATATGTATTGCAATCAATATATAAGCAGATAATAGTTTAGCATGACAATTTTTGTGAATAATAAATTTATTTGTGGAGTTTATATGAGGGGGTATTTGACAAACTTTGAGGAAAATCCTTCAAAGATAAATCTAGATTGTATTTTAGATTAACAAATCTTAATTTGTTAATTTATTATTTATATCAGTGATGACCAGGGCCCAAAACCTGATCCCTTAAGTAATTCAAAACAAAGGTACTAGCATATTATGGCATCTTAATTCATGATGTATAAATCAGAGGTGAACAATGAAGATTCTTTCAGGGAAAGGAGAATGCGGGGGTATTTTTCAAAAGTGCTGTTGGGGCTTATGGGGAGAAAACTGAAACAGGCCGTTTGCCCTACAGCCAAAACCGCCCTGTTTCGAGTCGAGACGCAATGACCGCTGGATAAAGACAGCCAAAATCGATCCCAGATATTGAAAAACACAGCCTGAATAGTTACGCCACAGCCGCCGGAGCTTTCACCGAATTAATGGACGTAATTTATAGTGTAAAAAGACAAGTGGTATTCATTGGATTGTGGGCGCTAAGTGAAGTCGATGGATGGCTGTCTGACCAAAATCAGTCAATTATTTATTGAGTTATTCATTTTTATTTAATAAATTCATTTAATTTAGTTAAATAGTGTTCGGTTACAATTATTTTGTGCAATACATGTCCTGCTGAAGACATCTGACCAGTTTGGAAGCGCTAGTAATAGTGGTTTTGTTTATATAAACAATTGTGTATTTGTTCGGAAAATCTGATTTTCAAACACCGATTTGAAGCACTTTCGGACACAGGTTTCATCAGCCGTTAAGCTTCATTTTGACCAATTTAGACATCGCCAATGTCAAAACCATACACGAAGTGAAGACTTTAAGCCTCCGGACAGAGCAAAACTAAGGTCTCCATAGCAAATCCTGCAAAAACCCATAGGTTTTTCTGAAAAGTCACGGAACGAATTCGGACTTCCCTTTATATGTAGAATGTGGTACCCGAATCCGCTTGTTCGAATTCAGACATTTTTGAAATAATTGTGCGAACTTACACCAAATCCGGAACTTTCGCTCATTGAATGCTCGAGTGTTGGAGACTAAGGCCAGTCAAAACCGCACCGCTCTAACTGGGCCAGAAGCCGAGATATTTCTAAGGTTCTCCAAACTCGCAACACCGGATACCGCAAACAGTCGTCGGAAGTGATCGCAAGGGTTGTCGCAGCAGTCCGTCGAGCAGTTACGCGCATAGGGCTAGCAATCAGAAGACTGGCGCAAAATACACGCAGCGAATAAATGCGGGACACTGGTTGCAGAGTTCTTCCTAACTCGGACTCGATAGATCGGAGTGTACGCCAATCGCGCTTTGCGCTGGTTTCGGTCAGAAACGAGTCTGCCGGTTCAGCAAAGCGGCGACAGGTAAGGAAACCGTCTGGTGCCTGCTCTAGACTGGCCCAGGGCAGCACCAGCTGTTTCAGAACAATTGCGAAAGGGAATACCGCCGGAAACGGTCAATTTCTTCTAAAATAAACTTAAAAGGTTAAGAGTGAAGAAATACAGCTCCTTCTTGGCCGCCTCAGAGTCTGCCAAAACCTAAAATAAGAACGAAATGTAAGAATCTATCGTTTAACTAATATGAGAACAAGAACGTAAAATATATTAAACAACTCTCTCTATAATCGGCCCAACATTATGTTTTACTCTTGTTAAATATAAAAATTATAAATGTAATTAACAGAGCACTAAGTTATATACTTTTTGACTTTTTCAAATGTAATAGCCATTATTCACAGACTTGGGGTGTATTCGAAACAAGTACTGAGGGTCATTTTGACAAAGGTTATAAGTACATATAGTATACAAAAGTATATTTCGTGGGTAACAGAATATATGGAATATTGAAAGAGTTATCATGCTTTGAACTAAAAGTTAGTCATTTTTGTGTTAATAGTCTACTGTAAACATCGATTGTTAGCTAAGTCTTTTAGAAATTGCTTCTCTCAAATAATTGCCAATAATGTTTTCGCCCTTAGCTTAGGTCTATCGACACGTCGCTTACTCATAAGGGTCTCAAACATGCCGTTGATCGGTCAGGATTTAGGGGCATTAAAACCCTAAATCTTTGTAGGCTTAAACACCTTTTAACGTGTATTCTATACCCTTTGATGTCTAACACATATTCTGTCCCTATTTCTGAGAGAACCCACGGCTTATTACACTCTCAGAAATAGTGGCCAATACGAAAGTTATCTTTACTTTTAGTAATTTTCATTATTGTTATTCATATTAACATTATTAATACAATTGTTATTTGTGTTTATTTTATATTTAAAATCTATATATTTTGTCTAATTGTGCCCATATGTTCTCCGTGTAAACCGTCCCTATTTCCTTGGAGATTCAAAAATTTAGCGCTTAGCTGGCAAATATTTAGGAAAATTTTCGTAAAATTTAGAAATTTTCGTTAGTGGCGGCTAAAATTCAGACATTTTACAAATGACGGCTAAAAAATCCGCCATTTTCTTCTTTATTGGAAAGAATTGAGCCTTCAAACTTGCAAAATAACATAAATAAGTTGAATTACTCTTAAAACTCCAGGAAATAACCTTATTTTAAAAACAAAATGGCCGCTTTAGTTTTATTTTGGCTTTCCGAATTTTGCTCCTTTAGCCGGAGTTTCATTTGGTCTCACCTTATGGGCTCCTCTAAAGTGGTGACCTAAAAGTGGGGAAAACCTTAAACAATACCTAAAAATTCAGGCAAATTTTGAAAATAAAAGAATATTTTACGGAATATTTGACTTATTTTTATAGAATATTGTATGACATATTTGGTCAGAATAAAAGAATATAACTCCTTGCTCTGGTAATTATACATTAATTCTATATTTAAATTTATATATTTTAGCCTGATTGAAAATTCATTAAACTAATAAATATAATCAAAAAACATGGTATGATATCTGTGATACAATTTAGTAAAACATATGCTTATAAATATTGCTAAATAAATAGTTTAATTAACATGGATGTGTAAGATCAATGACCCTAGGGTATATAAGGAGGAGATATTTTTAAAATGGTGAGTGAAAAACCCGCCATTTTTCTTAAATGCGCCTATTCCCGGTAATTTAAGTTTATTTAGCTAAATTTTTACACAATTAAACCTTTATTAAAGTTTCAAGAGTAAAATTCTTAAAATAAAGAATAAGATGTCCGATTTTTTTATCGTCATTATAAAAAGTAGGCACCTTGCAAATCGTGTCTGCAAATTATCTTTTCCCAAACCTAGTAGGGTATCCCACCTAGAGTCAATTTTCTAACTTATTGGGATCTTTCAGAAAATCTCTCACTTGCACATCCCTGTTTAATTATATTGTTGAAACTGGTTAATGTTAGAAATTAGGTCAATTTAGAAACATATATAATTTGAATTTTTAATTTTGGTGATTGAAATGAACAAATATTGTTAAATAACTAGACAAGCTAGTTGCATTTTCGTTTCAATTCTGTAGTCTGTCAATTCAGACTTTTATCACAAATTAATAATAATTTTATTAAACTATTATTATTTAAACTATTATTAACTATTTTATTATTATTAATTCACGATATAATTGGTGGGTCGGAAAAGTGAAAGACATTGCATTTTGTCTTTCACTGCCTGAAGGAGTTAAGAGAAACTCCGAAATATATCGCGAATTGACGAACTACAGAATTGAAACGAAAATGCAACTAGCTTGTCTAATTATTTAACAATATATAATTTGCTTTAAAGCTGATGGAATATATACGCAATTTAGACTTATTGTCGGAAATGAAACTTTTCTTACTTTTACTTTTATTAGTCTTGCCTTCTGACAGTAAGTAAAACAAGCTAGTTAACCAAAATTGTAGATTTAATTGCCCACTTTATTGCAAATACGACATTTGCACAATCAAATTTAAATCAAGGTAAGTTCTATTTAAGAAAGAAAATTAACTGAAATGCTAGCATTAAAAATGGTAAAATTTTTATGAATTAATTAAAATTTCAGCCCAGAGGCGAGTCTTGCCATTTGGCCATTTCAGCTGCGAAGGAACATATTCATCAAATTATACTTGGAATGGCGTCGACATTGGTGGGCCTGGTTGTTCTGGATACATAGGTGGCACAGACTACTTAATTCAACACAACTCAGTAAAACCAAATTTAGTCATAACTCTTCAACCATTAGTGTTTGCCTCTATTTCAAGTGGAGGTGAGTGACCAAGTTATTCAAAGCCATTATAAGATGTTATGTTTAACAACAACAAAAATAGATGCCTACGACCAATCTGAAGTTCTATTCCTGGTGACTAGTGGTCCATTTGAAGGACAATTTCTTCTTGGAAAAGCAATTTTTCAATCACCTCTATTTTTGAAAGCCTGCTCGTCTGTTCTTGGCTTCCCTTATATCAGAACCAAATATAATGTTTTCTTTATTAATGAAAATTTGAGCCCGAACATATTCCTTTCATCTAATGGCGCTTTTAAAGCATTCCAAAATGGTTCCAACACAATTTGCAGAGGAGAAGAATTACTTTTAGGCTAAATGAAACTTTATAATTTCAAATCAATGACATATTTTAAAGCTTACTTCAATTGATTAAAATATTGGCTTAATAAATATTTGAAAGATTGTTTTTATGCATTGTCTTATATGTAGCAAGATGAGATCACTTTTTTCAATTAAACTTAAAATTTATAAACCTCCTTTTGCAAATTTTCAAGCTAAGTTTAAACGGAATATAAAACAATTTAAACTAAAATATTCTAGTAAAATTATTTTAAGACAATTACTTATTACTAATTAATAATTGTCTAAATATATACATCACAATATCATTCTATGCCAGACATACGTCGCACTGACGCTTATTTCATTTCACTCTCTGCTAATAATTTAAGACGGTTTCAGTCTGCCTGATGAAGGTTGCGAGTGATCCTCCTAAATATAAAGCAATTTAATAATTATTAATAATTAATAAAAGTTGTTAGTAGTTATTAAATTGAAAAGCTTTGACTGAGAAGTTCAAATAGTTGAAACTGTGGCTAGATAAGTCTAGCATTCATTTTACATTGTAGGCAACCGTTTTATATAAACAAATATTTTTGTAATTAGCAAGTACATCCTGTATGAAACTTCTAGAATATAATGACTAATCCATATCCGCTCAATGTTATGTAAAC
>JAQIWP010002300.1:0-11417 GCA_034695525.1 Euzetes globulus
ATTAATTAAAAAAAACACTTATTAATTGTAATATTTTTAACCAAATTTTATGAATACATTCAATAATGGAATAGTTGAAAATTTAAAATAATCAAAAATAACTTTTATTTGCCAAGATATTAAATTATTATTCGAAGTTCCCTTGCACATGTCTCTATTAAGTAGAACAGTACTGCGAATTTGATATTGTATTTCCTTTCATACAACTGTTATTTTAAATATTCGTTGTTATTCTTCAAACTAAACTTTTAACATATCCTAAATGATTTAATGTTTACTAGCTAAATATACTAGCTAATCATTTAAATTATAAAAGAATATTTTTGTACAAAATTTTCGAATTAAATAAAAACTTAAAATTTTGTTTTGTATACCCCAAAAAGTACTACCTTGCCATTGAAATTATGGTGATACTTGATTATTAAATATATTGCTTATATGAAATTGGAACACATTTCAATTGATCAAAGATCATTTTCTGTTCAAAGGTTATCAACCAGTACATATTTAAATATTAATTGCTTTAATTAAAAACTGATAATTTTTATTACAAGTAGGAATGGGTGAAGGCACTAGATAAAATTTTTATCTGCCAATCTTGGACATTCATATTAGCACGTGATAAACTTGTTGTGATAAATTTGTTTTTTGCTCGTTGTGTTATCATTTGTCAAACGAATGCAAAAAAACTTTAAAATATAGCTATTTAAAATTTGAATTTTTCAAAGTTGCCAAGTTAGTTGAATCAGCATCAGGCTCCGGATGGGGTGGTCCCTTGACGTATGGCCCTGTTAGCACGTCTAGCACAGCAATTTTCGGCTCACCTGGCTGGAAAATCGCTTATTGTATTACACCTCAAGGCGATACACAACTGTGCTGTAAGTGCCTGAGTTGTGGCTCTGGCTGTTCGATGATAGACTTGGGCTGTTTCGCCGGTGGTGGCGGTTGCAGGTATAATATTCCTTGGGGCAACAACGCCGCACAGCCCAAAGTACAATGCAAGGGTATTCTATTGGGTTCCTTTTATGACTGGCATACATAAAATCAAGCATGACACAATTTCTATAATAATAATAATAATAATAATCAGATTTAATTTTATAAATTCTAAAATTAATGCCTATTTGTAACAATTACAAGTTTCAACTTATTTTTAAACTTGTTTAAATAACAATAAATTTGAAAATATGAAAGGTCAAAAGAATTGTGTTCCGGAAGTTTCGGAACTGCATATGAAGTGCTAAATATTTTTATAAAAATATTTAGCAAAATATCAGATAAATTGAGTTCCAATTTGCGAACAAAGGCTAAAATTACAGGTGAAGGGTAAAACAATTGTTTATTTATCTAGTTTTTAAAGAAAATGCCAAAATTGAGTGAATTTGTTTTATTATTATTAAATAATATTCTTAAAAAATCATTTAATTAATATCAGACCTTTCCTGTACTCACTCAGCAGAGTTGTACGATTCACTGTCAGAACTGGTCGCCGATGAAAAAATATCTTAGATAATAACATTCCAAATAAAATCATATCACATTGAAATTTTTTGAAATGACTTACATAACCAGGTCATTAGCCAGCATTTTATTCAATTGTCTATCATGTTTAACCAATTCCTTTCCAGTTTCTTTCCACAGACCATTGTTGAAGAGTTTCAATATTTTCCTGGTTTCTTTTCGCAACGGATCCAGTTGTTTTTTCTGTTTTTCTTCGAATTCTTCTTTGAGAGCCTGGTTTGCTTTTATTAGACTCTGGACACAGTCGTGATCTTTGGTTGTCTTTCTTCTGATACCACAACGACTGCATTTGATATTTGGTTTGTAGTCACAGGACCTTGTATGTCTGTCCAGGTCAGATAGTTTAACCTGGACTTCACAACCCTCTGATTGAAAGTCGCATCTAATGTTCAGTTTTGATAAAATATTTTTGAAGGCTTTTGACGCCACTTTCAAGTCATACAATCGATCCAATGGTTTCCTGTCATTAGGACAGGTGTTTGCATTATTCAGCCATTGACTAATACAGTGGTCACAATAGGTCTGACCACAACAGTCAGTGACAACCGGGTTGAACAAAACACAAAGACATATACCGCATATGAAGTCATCCAGTTCTTCTGAATCGTTCACAAATCTGTCCCGTTCATAGCCAGGGGTGTAATCCATTGTCGTCTTTAGTCACTTCTATGTTGTCCTTAAACTGAATAAAACACTAAATATTTAATTATTTGTCACAAATTAGTTTATCAGATAATTAACCAAATTGTATGGAATTCAAAATACTGTGAAATGTACTTATCGCGTGCATTGAGATTATCTAGTACCAATTTGCTATGATCTGAAGAGGACCGCGCGCTGACAATCCCTGCAAAATGAAAGAAAAAATTCTATTCATTTTTTATGCCGAATATTAATTTGTTTGTCTGTTTTATTTTGTCTCTGATTATATGTGAGAAACCCATTGATAAACAATTCCTTGCATTCATTTCAGTTATTTATGTCTACAGCAAGAAATCAGTAGTGAGACAGGTCATTTTGAATGAAATAGGGAGAAAAATATCAAAGGGTTTCCAGTATTGGTCAATTTATCAATCTTATTGGTCTATAAATAGTTGGCTCTTCTTATTCTGTCCTTTTGTGCTGTTTTTACAACAGTTACAGTTCTTCAATGTTTTACTTTTATTATTAATTTATTTTAAATGCATTTCATTTCAAACAAATCTTTATTTCAAATTCAAATTATTTGTTAAACTGATATTTAAAACATTTAATTTAAAATTATTATAATTACAGCCATTCCTCATATGGTTGTCCAGATTCTCGAGCGCACAAACATTCAGAATGTTTACTATTAGGTTCGGGGCCTGATATAAGCCGCTCGGGTTGAGCGCCGACCTATCATTCGGACAGGTATTGTTAGTCCTGAGCCATTCCCTAAAACTGTCATCGCAGAAGGTCTGCCAACAACAGAGGGCTGCCACCACTGGTTTGTTTAAGATTTCATGGCATATACCGCTTCGGTATTACCGCACCTAAACTTTTCCTCCAGTTCCTCGCTCAGGTCAACGAACCAGGTTTTATCCAATTCAGGCACAAATGCAAATCTATTTGTTTGTGGCAAAGTTTCAGTCATTTATTTCAAGTAATAAATTCAGATTCAATCACTGTTTTCCCAAAAGAGTCCTCAATTGCTTAACCCTAGAACAGCCAGGGGGATGTTTTACTGCCAGTTAGTTAAAAATTAGTTCATAAAATTAAAACTACAGCTAATTGGTTATTGAAACCTTTTGACTTTTAATCTATATTATCCCTTTATATAAAATTGTTATAAAAAGGGTAATTAAATGACCCACTTTTAATTAATCACATCATTTCTGAGGTCAAGTCATAACTTTTGTATACAAATAGTATGCAAATTCAATGTAAGCAATAAGCAGTACAAGCAGTAAAGTTAATCTAAGCATTGAATCATTATTGTTTTACTGCCAAATGGCTGTTAATGTCGTAGAATTATCCTGGCTGTTGTAGTGTTAATGGCTTAATCGCAAAATTTAACCCCGACTGAAATTTAAAACTTATTTTTATATTAGGTTGTACTAGAACCATTTATAAAATAAATTAGCCCAACGGCCATTAGCGCCAATTTTTTCTACGGTAAGCCTTTAGGGGTAAATTAGCTTAATTAAGCCATAATAAGGCTGTAAAAACTAAAATAACCTGATTTTTTATTTATCACCTTGAGTTTATTTTCTTTCCGATTTTGTTTAGTTTATTTCATTTTAAATAGCAACTTGGTCTCAATCTAGAAAATATAGAATATTTGTCATTTGTGCACATTTGAACCGGACAATTGATACCAGATATCAAACAAACCCATATTCAATGATAGTATCACAGCTTTATTTAATAAAAGCTAAATTAATTTTATTTTAATTTTTAAAAATCGATTACAATCATGTATAAAACAATTGATAAAGAATCTATTAATTATTGATTTTCAAAATTTAGACATATTCAAGATTAAAATTAGGTTTTTTTCTAAATTAATTTTTGTAATACATTTATAATAATAACAATAATAATAACAATAATAATAACAATAATAACATTATTAATCATTGTTTTAAGAGTTTGTTCGCCTTTATGTCTTTGGCCGAAACTGACCTCAAACTCTGCGAATTGCCTTTCAATGTCCTCTTTGAACAATTTGAGCTCATTTCGAGCGACGACCTGCACATTCTCGATCTGATTTTCGAAGTAAGCCTTGAGTTTCAAATGATTGTCTCTCAGACTCTGATTGGCAGCCAATAGACTTTGAAAACAGTTGTGATCTGTGGCTGTCTTTTGCTGAATACCACATCGACTGCACTTAATGTTTGATTTGTACTAGAGATGATAGTCGGATCGATTTTTGCCGATCCGATCCGAATCCGAGATTTTAGGAGGTCTGATCCGATCCAATCCGAATCCGAGATTTTTAGCCAGATCTGAATCCGATCTGACTGTCATCTCTAGTCAGAATAACTCCGGTCATTTTTTAACAATTTTACTGAAAATAGCAATTTCCTAGGGAGGATCATTTTATTTAAATTTTTATTTGATACTTTTTTGTTTCACAACTAGAAGAGATCAACAAATGGTTGACCTAGTTAGTGGATATATTAATATTTTCAATTAATATTTTTTAACTTAAAATTAATTATTCAAAGTAAAAAAGTTTTTTTAGTTTAAATTAATGTTTTGTAATTTAATAGTACAAATTACTTGGTGATCAACAATATGATTCTATATTTACAAAAGTTACATGAGCAAAAGTAAGAGTATAACAAGTCAATGAAAAGTCTAGTTTTGTTGGTACTCCTCGATTAATGACTTTTAAATAAGTCAATAATTGGGTTTATATTTAACCAAGATTGAAAAATACCACATGACTAATGTAATAATCTAAAAGAATTTCAGAATTAAAAGTTATAATTTTGATTAATTAATAATTATATTTACATTTAAAATATTCTCCATATTTATCGGTTTGTCTAATATTTTGAGTCCAATCGTAGACATTGTTATCCGATTGAAGTATAGCTTAATCTGAAAAATATATATTAATACACATTTTTTAAAGTCTTATTACCTGAAAAATTATATTTGGATCCTGGAACAAATGTGCAAAGCCCTGAAGGAAATGAAGTCCTTTCTTTGCTTCCAAATCAATTAAACTAATCATAATTGACAAGATTACAATTAAAACAAAGTAAACGAATGAGCAAGTAAAGAAAGCCAGTTGAACAAAAATAAATGTTGAATCAGGTTTTGAAAAGAGGTAATAATATATACCATAACAGAAAATGGTTGATAAATTAACAAGTAGACTTATATAATTTGGTTTTATATATTTGTTTGCAATTTTTAGTGAATCACAACATTTGTAATGTTTGTTGAGATATGACTTTAAATCATTTGAATTCAATGAATCAAAATTATCAATCATTTCGGTATTGATTTCTCGGAATATTAGAATATATTTTTGGATTAAGAAAAACATTGTGAAGAAACTGCGAATTATAAGGGGATAACCAATTAATCCAATAATTAACACCTCGATTAAGCTCAGGATATAAATTACATCAAAAGTAAAATGTTTCAGATAGACTCCAACTACGCCCATCAATGCAAACAAGGTAAGAATTAGACTGAGACATTTAAATTTAAATACTAAATTCCTTGTTTTGAATTTCAATTTCCGATCCATTGATTGTGTTTTGATTTGTTCATAGATTTCATTGACTTTCAAAATCCACTGATTGTCACAAAACTGACAATGAGTTAATATCACTAAAGTTAACAAGTTGAATTCGATATACGACAAATTTAACATAAATCCTGCACTTTGTCCTCCAATTAAATGGCCAATGTTGCCAAGTTCAATAAGCAGTTTGTTCTGGTCATCACTTATCGCAACTAGAATTATCAGGTTTTTAATAAAACTCAAAGTTAAATAAATAGTTAATATTAAATGAAATATCTTAATTAATTTAGTATTTGTTTCTCGGCTAGTGAAAACAATTTTCATATATTTTGACAAGTAGTCAAATTCAGCAAAGATATTCAACAGACCAACCATGTTGAGTTTCAAATCAATACTAAATAAATTGAACAAGGAAATAAATTGAATTTTTATTTAAAATCAATTATTCAATATTTGAAAATTGAATTTTAAGGTAACTTTTAAAAACTGAATGATAATAAATAAATTTATGATTAAGAATATATGAATAAATTGTCTATTTTAATAATATATCATAAATAAGCTTAATCCAGAGGTGGTCAATAGGGGGCTGTATTTCATTTTTCCTTCGTTAACTGAAAATACCCCGCCCCTAGGCTTCGGCGAGGGAAGTGAGCCGGTAATATTTTTGGTAAATTTTAGGATTTTTTAATAATCGGCCAAAAATCAGAAATTTTTTTAAATGGCGACGGGAAAATCCGCCAATTTGTTCTATATTTTAAGGAAATAAGCCTTTAAACCTGCAGAATAACCTTATTATAGGCTATTTAGGCTAATTTAATTTTAATAACACTGAAAATAAACTTATTTTAAAAGAAAATAACCGCTTCCGGAGCTACTTCTGTCCTTCATTTTACCCTACCCCATACCCCCAGGAGTTTTGGAAAAATAACCCTCCTCACACAAACCTTAAAAAATTTCATTGACCATCTCTGACTTTATCTAAAACTAGAATTTATATAAATTATTAATCAGATAATGATAATGATCTCAATGATTGTATCAATTTTAATTTGATATGTTTATGAAATAAATTAAATAAATAAATAAATATTTTCATTTTAGCTTGCAAATAATCAAGGTATTGTTTCATTTTCAATAAATAAATATAATATTTGAAACTTTACATGGCCATCTAAAAAGAAATGTCATGAATTCATTGAAATCGCATTAAACTTATTTATATTTGGAAAAATCAATAATAATCGTAATATCAATAATTTTTCTGGTAGTCTTGAATACAGATGTAGTGCTGGATGACACTTACCCACTTTTTGCATTGCCTCTATTGTCCGACACCTAATAAACAGATATATTAATCAATTTTATGTACAATGCTTGTTAATTATAAATATTGTACATAAAATATGCACATTTTTACATCAAGAATGCCAGCAAAGTCTGTTTTAATTCAGGTACATTTGTAATATAGAAGGAAAAATGTAAAATAAATGCCTTTGAATAAAACTAAAATTTTTCATTTAATGTATTTTGAATATTTGTACTTGAAAAAATTTCTAAAAAAATAAAAGTCACCAAAAAGAATTAAGACAAGCAAATTTGTTAAAATTTATATCAAAAATGTGTAGATTGTCAAAGGGTAGCAAATATTTTTAAAAGCTGAACCCAACATTTGATATAAGCTTCACCTTTATTTTAATAAAAGATGATAAAATAAAATATCCTTTATATTTTAAAAATATCAGGTTAAGGAAAATCAAATGCAAGAATATTAAAGTATTAATTTTTATAGATTTTGTCAAAACCGAGCCGAGCATTAGAGGCTATGTGTCCGCCGTCGATCACCATAAGTGTTCCTGTAATAAAGGCCGCCTCTTCAGATGCCAAGAATAGTATTGCATTGCCAATTTCTTGAGATTGGCCTGCTCTCCCGACTGGATAGCTCAATCCGCAAGAGCCAAATATATGATCAGATGTACTCCTTTCCTCCCCCAACCTTACTATTAAGTCTGTGTTGACGACACCCGGACTGTTGACAATTGAAAATTAATTAAACATTTAAAACTTTCAATATTTACTTGACACTGTTGATTCGAATTCCTTTCGGTCCCAGTTCAGTGGCCATGCACTTTGTGAACATGTCCATGGCACTCTTTGACATACAGTATGTCGACACGTTACCAAGCTTGAATAAAAATTGAAACATTATCATTCAAGTATAAGATATTAAAAGATCAATTGCCAAGTTGTAATGTGCCAGTACAAACTTACGGTAACGTGTCCAGCTACACTTGAAACATTGACTATATTGCCCTTTGTTTTGGCCAAATGTTCGACACATAAGTGCGTCAAATATACCGCAGACTTTAGGTTTGTGTCAAAAATAATTTTGAAATTATTCATATAATCCGGATCTGTTACAAGTTTTGGGTATAAATAACCGGCGTTATTGACCAGGATATCCAGTTTTCCGAATTCTTTAAGTGTGGTCTCAACCAAGTTCTTAAGGTCTTCTCCTTTAGTAACGTCTGCCAACACTTGAAGAGGAGTTGAATTATTGGGTGATATTTGTTGACAAGTTTTGGCCACTTCTGACAGTTTTGTTTCGTTTCTACCCGTTATGACAACCTGTGCACCAGATTTGGCGAACAGATTAGCAGTGGCCGCTCCTATACCAGAACTGGAGCCCGTGATAATGGCCACCTTCCCTCTGAAGTCATAAGAAATGTTCGGCATTTTCTTCAGTTTTATTAAAATGAATAAAGTACACTTTTCAAAATAGTCAACTTATTTGCATAAACTTTGCCTTTTAAATAAATGTTATCACTCAATTATTTATCACCAATCTATAAATAGACCCGGCTATCTGTTAAGGTTAAACCACTGATTTTTATTCAACTATTCAATGGCTTTTTATTTTTATTATTTTTATTTCCAAGAAATGTTTTTAATAAATGAACAAGATTAAATTTTAAATTACAATGTATTTACAAATAGAATAAATTTATTAAAACAGTTTTACCTGAGCCATGAAAAATATAATAAGATAACTAGATAGAGTATGTAGAAACTGTTCTATCAGTTCCTGTTAAATGCAATAATCTTATTATCAATCGCTAACTTATAAACACTTCCAAGAACTGTTTTTAAGAAAAGAACAAGATTAGATTTTAAATTAAAATATATTGTGGCGAGAAGACTCCTGAATAGAAGGGGATTGTCTTAAGATAAGCGGTTGTATGAAATGCTTGGACAGTGTTAGCGAGAATTAGATGAATGGCTTGAGTTGGCTGTGAAGAAACGGTCCGAATACTAAAGGGATGGTTCATTTAAAGCCTGGCAAAATAGAAATCACAAAATTTTGACTGTTTCCTGGTAATTGCTCAGTTTTGCCCTTCTATTTAGAAATGCATCTTAAAATAGATTTAGTAAAATATATCTTGTTCTAAAATTCTTGTAATGCTCAAACCAGGTGATAGACTTTGCGACATTAAACTTGTTGTTATGTTACTTCGATGATAAAATTAATTTGATAAGATAAATTTATCACTAAATATAATTGCTTCCATATCACCCAAAGTTTTTAGCACATAAACAATTTTAATGCCTAATATGCAATGTTTTTATAATGCTTTGCAATAACTTATGCAATACTTATTGAATGTTTTATTATCTCCAACTTTCTCAACATGCAATATTTTGTTAACATTCCTTTGGCCCACTCTTTCAGTTCAATTTATTTAATTCAGTCCCTTCTTAACACTTACACACTTTGGATGTAATTCTGTTCGCAAATAAAGTTAAAGTTTTTTAGAGTTAAACTCTTTGTGTCCTCCGATTGTTGGCCAACACTGTTGACTACCTTCACATTTAACTATTGCCAGATCTGTTTGGCCAACCCTCAAAAGGATCAGAGGGGTCACAATTGATTATAAACTTAGTAATTAATAAATTTCCTGGTTTATTCTATTGGGATTTTATTTACAATTGTTTTAATGATGAATCCCGATAATTTTCAACCAAAGTACCAGGATTTATTCGAAGAAATTGATGAATGCGGACAGGGTTGTTTTGGTTATGTATACAAAGTCAAGCATAAAGTTAACAAGCAGATCTATGCAATAAAGAAAATAATTTATGAAGGTAACTATTAAATTAACTTAAAGCTATTTGGCTGAAATGAATTCTCCCTAGATTCAAATAGTGAAAATTACAACAACATTTCCAGGGAAGTGAATGAGTTCACAAAAATCACCAGTGATTTCATAGTTCAATATATTAATGCCTGGAATGAAAATAATTGTTTTTACATTCAAATGGAATTTTGTGAGCAAAGCTTAATAAATGTGCTGGATGATAAAGTCCAAGTGTTTGATAGATTCCCAACTCAAGCAATGAGTCCAATTGAATATTACATATCATGCGAAATATTCAAGGAGATCTTGGAGGCGGTTGACTACTTGCACGGACTGACCACTCCTATAATCCACAGGGATATTAAGCCAGCAAATATTTTGATTACTTATTCAAATGATAAGAGATTTCTAAAATTATGTGACTTTGGTTTAGCTGTTTTTCATGAACGAAATTCTATGTCACACACCCAGGCTCAAGGCACTACTGGCTATATTGCTCAAGAGGTTCTAACTGGGAGAAAATACAATTGCAAAGCTGATATCTTTAGCGCAGGAAAAATTGGAATGGACTTATTTGAAATAGATGATCCTGAAGAGTAAGTCAAACTGTTCCCCAAAGTTTCTAAGTAATCGAGAGATGTGCTTACTTACTTTACGAACTGCTCTTACAATATTGTTATACATTTACTTTGCATCCAGATCCTATGCTGAAAGATACACATCTGACTTAAAGCCCATCTTTGAAGAACTAGAAGAAATCATTGGAAGAATGCTAATTTATCCTAATTATAATGATAGGCCGTCAATCCCTGAAGTATTAGATAGCCAAGATGAATGGTGTATTGGTACAGATAAAGTTATTTCATATGATAATGAGTTTAATGTCATTTCAAATAATTTAAAAAATCATGAAAATTTATTTTTTCATAAATTTTTAATCCAGAAGTTGCAATTATAAATTTATCAATCAATTTTATTGAACATTCTACGTTATATATTTTCATATAATTTACTAAAAAAATTACATACAATTTATGAAACAATATAAGTGCAATTTCTCAAACATTTTCCTATCTCGATTGCAAGTATTTTTGTACTTATCGTTAATGCACACAGAGGACTGACCATGGTAACTTATAAAATAATTTTCTTAAATAATCTAATTTTCAATATTTCTAAAAATTGTATCAGGTTACATTTTATTTTTTAAGTAAAATAAATTATATTAATAATAAATCTATTGAGACTTTGGCTAAAATGGTTGATTAAGTGAAAATCATTTAACTTTGAGCTTGCTCATCTCTGTTTTAGAGATAATAGTATTAACACAGTGGCTCTAAATACCAAACATCTAAATAACAAAGTCCTTTAACGTGTTATCAATTATTTACCAATTCTAGGAAATAACTTTTAATCACTGTTTTTGATTTCAAGACTTGTTTGTTGCTATCCTTATGTTAGGGGCTGAACATGAATATGTGCTGATTAGAGCCTTGAACATCTCATTTCCATGAGTATAGCCTGTCAGAGCC
>JAQIWP010002301.1:0-11414 GCA_034695525.1 Euzetes globulus
TAAAATGATATAAATTTTGGGGTCAAAGAGTGTAAAATGATATAAATTTGGTGTCAAATTGTGTTTAATGATATAAATTTTGGGGTCAAATAGTGTAAAATGATATAAATTTGGGGTCAAATAGTGTAAAATGATATAAATTTTGGGGTCAAAGAGTGTAAAATGATATAAATTTGGTGTCAAATTGTGTTTAATGATATAAAATTGAGGTTAAATAGTTTAAGTCATTTAAAGTTAAGGTCAAATGGCGTAGAAGTGAAATGGGTCAAAGGTCAAATGAGGTCAAAGTGAAATGGGTCAAAGGTCAAATGTCTCCCATAGGTTTTGCTGTAAATCCCATAGACGGTAATGTTAAAAGCTGTCTCAGAGCATGCATTTCTATACAACACCCACCCCTACATCCCCGACATTTAGGTTGGATTACCGAGTTAGGTCTTTCAACTCGGTAATCCAACCTAAATATCTTTCTGAAAATAGAGCTCTTCATTGTTTTAAGGCTAGACAATCGAGGGCGGTTGTAAACTCTTTGACTTGCTCTTGCTATTACCGTCTTTTTGATCCTGGCTGCACAACCCAGAGGTTATGTCCCTGAAAAGTTTCCTAAGAATTTGCGTCGAATATATGAATTGAGTAGTTTTTTAATCTGAACATTTGTCCAATGAATTAATTTTCCCTTGCAACTTCTAAATTCTGTGGTTATCATAAAGAATCTTACTTAAAAAGACATGTGTTTAGAATTCACATTAATATCAAGATTACAGTTTACTATAAAAGACCTCGAATAGTCTATGAATAATACATGAGTAACACTTGAATAGAAAAAAATGAAATCAATTTTCGTGACATTCCTATTAGTTTCGGCGTTGGTGTTGGTCTGTGTCAGTGCCGACTATGGCTGTCCTAAAGACAGAAACCTGCAAGACTCGGATGTGCCAAAAGCATGCAGAGATTTCTGTATTAAGGATCCAGTAAGTTTTATGTTCATAAAGAATAATTATGACCATGATTGACACCATTAAGTGATAAATTGTCTTTGAATCAGATAATGGTTGGAATGTGCGTTAAGGGCGACTGCCATTGTGTGGTTAACCGTGGTGCTGGTGGCGGCTACTAAAGCATCTAACACATTTTCAATTGTTTTACTGAAATTTCCAATAAAAATTTAACATTTTGTTTAATGCGCATGTTCATTTACCCTGATAAAATCAAATATTCTAAGGAATTACCACTATTCTTTTTTAAACAAGTGGAAACGAAACAAGGAAAGTTGCAACAAGGTAAATTAATCAATAATAGCTAGTGTTATCTATAAAACACATTATGAAAATATAAAAATTTAGTTTTATCACGGATCTTTCAATTGAAAAAGAATAAATTCGCTTGAATAATTAAAAAAACGTCTGTTAAAATAATTTAATCATTTTCCCTGTTCATTTTCGAACTAGCGTCATTTCCTCAATTCCTATTTATAGAGTTATAATAGACGTATTTAATTAATTATTAAAAACATATTTATTTTTATATCAATTTAGTTAACTTGGTTTTTTGTGTGAATTGGGGAATTTTCTACAGAACCTGTAGAAGAAATAAATCAGATTGGAGGTAGGTCATTAATTAAATACTATTTAATCTATTCTAATTCATTGAAATATTCAGCAAAAAAGAATGTAATAAATTGATCCTGGCTAGAAATAATCTAAAACATATTTTTAGTGAAACATAAATACTGGAATCGATTGCGTCGGCTCTCAATCTGTTTAATCATAGGATTCATATCTGTTAAGAGACAATACTTTGTGATAATGGGTCCAAATAACTGTCACCAAAAACTTAATTGTTTAAATAGCTCTTTACAGGCTATTTTAGGCCTGCCTCATTTGACTAATCTTGTTGCTTTGGAAAACCAGTTTTACAAGTATTTAAATCACAATAGTTTTAATATAACAGATATATTGAATAACCGAAAAGTTTTTCTTTCTGTTTGCTATGAAAATACTCTTTTTTCAAATTAACGGTTATTTCAAATCTATTCTAAATGTGTTGGCATTTAAAGTGAATTGAAAAAAGTTGATAGTTGATTTAGATATTTGTTCAGTTTCACAAATAAACGCCATCTAATCTAAAAGTGCACTGGTAATATCCGAATAATTGACTAATTGTTTAAAATAAATAGAAAGAAGTCGAATAAAGAGAAGTCATAAGAGTTTTTGAGTACAGAAGACATAATCTCAGAGTGTTTTTCGAGATAATTGTTATCAGATCTCTATTGGAAATTAACGGTAAGTTGTCTTTTGTCTGGAATCTGTTGAAAACAAAATAAGATTAATTTTAATGATTTTTGGGGGACTTCTGCTGCAAAGAAATTGAGAAATATTTTGATAACAAGGAGATTAATCTGAATTAAAGCCTATCCTATGTTTTTAATTTGATTTGAACAGCATAAGTCTTTTATCAGGAAAAATAGCTCCACTCAGCTAGTTAAATAATCGTCGAAATACAATACTAGTACTAATAATAATAATTATAATTATAATTATAATTAGTTAATAGTGTTTATTAAAATCATAGAAAATGTCAGAAAGAAGTGAATTTGAAGTAAGAATTTTTGATTTCAACTTTTTTTTATTATAAATTCAAAGTAAATGTGCTAATCATGAGTTGCAAAGAATTCAAAATTACCTTCGACATATGACTTTGTTGTGAAAGGCATTGCTTTGTTATGTTATGAATTGATTTTCAATTGAATTAATTAATAAATAATCGATTATTAGTGAAAAATTTGATACATTTGTGGACTGAAATAAAAGTCGATTATTTAATCAAATGCTTTAATCAATTGTTATATTTTTTGAATAGTTGTGCGAAACAGCGATGAAATTGGATATCAATAGTAGAGAAATCGATAACACCTCTACTTCAGAAAATGAGCAAGTTTATTTTGTTGTTTATTGTTCTTGTTTGTTTTTAATTAAAATAATAATTTCTTAAAATCACTCTTTAATAATGTTACATGATCCTTATATCTAGGCATTAAAATTTAAGAATAACACTCCTTTAAATAATTTACGATGGTAAATTAAGAATTTAAACAGTCACTTATACTAGGTATAAAATTTAGGTCACCTTGATATAATAGTCAATTTAGGTCTATATCGCTAAAAAAGCTTTAAAAGGACCTGATTTAAGAAAATTCTTGGTTCAAGAGACAGAGTTCCAAACTTATGTTAAGTGACCTGGATTTAAGAGAAAGCTCTGTTTTGCACCAAACAAATCTTTTAAACTGAAAATAAATTGTAGCAAGCTTAAAAGTGCGAATAAAGAGATCAATTAGAGGACTGACTATTTGTTTTTCGGTTTGACATTATAGATGTTGTCCCACATTCGAGGAGAGTATGGAAGAGTGTCGGCACGTCATCGAGTTATGCATCAAAAATCAATTCGAAAGAGCGCTGGAGATATGCGCCAAATGGTCTGAAACCAGTCTATACCACTCTCACGGCAAATCACTGCTAATGTTCCTGAAGGCTGTGCTAACACTGGAAACGGTAGGCCCTCCCGCCTTCGTCCGACTGTCGTGTGCCCTAATCGATAACAATACTAACTATAGCTAAATAAGCACTCAATTTGTCTGGAAAGACATGAAAACACTATTTCTTTCTTAAGTAAACTTTTCTTTGTAAGTAATCAACCCTTAGATAAGTTCTTCACTTAACGATCGCTTGTCTAATGTTTTCTCAATAATATATTTAATCCGAAATCAATTAATGGATTCGTATTTATAGACTTTTCAGACGAAAGGCTTTTTCCTGAAAAAGTTGCTTCAATTGCTTTTTAACCACAGAAACTGTCGCAACACTTTTCAAATGTATTTTTTTCCTGTCAACAAATTTTAATGATTTCTCTAATTTTTCGACTCCAATGGCTGTCCTCAACCAACACACACACACAGCCAGAGATAGCACAGGCCGTCGATGCAGCCGACAAAACAAGTGAATTATGTCAGAAATATCGCAAAAGTCAATCGATAACTACAAGTGTCTCAAAATACTTATGGAAACCAAATTATAACGATTACAGCGAAGGTATTGATTTGAGTGCTTCCCCTCAAACAGAAACACTCCCTTTTATTTGATTGAATTTCCGCAACAATACACTGCTTTTTGCACCACTTTTGCACTCTTGCTAATTTAATATTGACTGATTTTGGCAAAATAACTGTCAACAGAGGAAATCCATGCAGAACTGGTTAATGCGGAAAATCTGTTGATAATAGCGATGCTGACATTCTTTAGCGACCAGAATATTATGTCATTAGTGAAGGGAGCCTTTCGTATTCGGTCCTGTCATTCCCTCTATAAGTAAGTCTGAGCTCATTCTCACAAAACAGAACAGAATATAATTAAAAATTTAAGTAAAATTAGGGTTTAATGTATTATGTGGTTTACCAGGAACATTGTTTTACAACTCATCAAGCATAATTTTAGCACCTAGTTAAAATAACTGTAAAGTTGACAAAACAAAATTATTAATTGAGCATGTTCCCTTTTCTGATAGGCTGTGTTTAGAAATATCAGAGAACAGGACAGAATGGAAAAGTGAAGCCACGAAAAAGAACTTTGTATCAGGTGTCTGGTTAGGAAATGGTGCTATGAACCTGGTCGTCTCACATTTTCCTAAACGGGTGCTCAAAATACTTGAGTTGATCGGCTTTTCGGGCGACAGAAGAACTGGCTTCAAATTATTAGGCCAGTGCTCCAGAGATGAGTCCGGTCTACGTTTCTATTTGGGACAGTTGCTGGTCTGCGGCTACGAGTGCTATATAAATCAGATGTTCGGGGCCGGAAAGGCCAACCTAGTAATGGTAGAGGAGTCAGTAGACAAAGGACTTGAAGTTTGTGAAGAGGTATTCAATTTTCTCAAGTCTTTAAAAGTCAACAAAACTGTTTAAAAGGCATTAAACTTGCGCTTCACTGAAGTGAATAGCTTTTGAATAGATGTTTCCTTACATTTTAATGGTACAGTCTATTCTCGGTTTAAGATAATTTGAAGGGAAATTCAGAGAGTCATACCCTACTCGAAGCATCCTAGAGATTTTGCCAAAAATACACCCATCCAGAGGCTCTTAGAAAATTTTTCTTTGGTCATTTCCGGACAATACTCTTCTCTTTGCATTAAACCGGTGACTGTATTAAACTGAGAGTAGACTGTAATTGTAACCCATTTTGCAGAGTGCCTGGTTCCTATTCCTGAAAGCCAGAGTTTTCCAATTGAGAGGTGACACGGATAGCGCTATTGCATACTTCAATCGATGCATTGAAGCCCAGAATGAATTGAAGCAATTGCATAACATATGCCACTGGGAGCTGCTCTGGTGTCACGCGTTAGTACACTCTTTCTTATTGCCCCCCATTGACCAAGACAATGATCTTTTTGATCTGAATTTGCAGGGCTAAATTCGAATGGGATACGGCTGCAAATATTGCCCAGGTCCTGATCGACCAGTGCAATTGGTCAGCAGCCACTTTCACCTATCAAAAGGCCACATTCCTATACATGAAAATGATTGATGAGGACAAAACAGAAATGCGCGAACAAGTCTCGCAATTATTCAGGTATTTATCTCTTCTTATTCTATTGTATAAATCATCGTAAATATGAAAGGTCAATTATCTAGGCCATTCTTTCTTAAATACAGTCTATCTTCAGTTTAGGAACTAATATTGTTTTTCTATTAAACTTTTATTGAAGTCAATCCTCAGTTTATAAGAATCTTCAGGTTTTTCTTAACTTATATTGTGACTGCCTTTAATCCGGGTCATTTAACATTAGATTAAACCTATCAGAGGGGAAGATTCTGTCTCTTAAACTTGATTCTTAAATTCCGGTTCTTTCAAACAGAGGATAGACTGTATAATTAGTTCACAGTCTCATAAACTATAAGTCACAGCATTTTTCACATTAAAAAGATTTTCTTTTAAAATTTTCTTTTGTTTTTTTGCACTTTTAAGACGCGTTCCGACACTTAAGGTCAGAATTGCCGGCAAAACGATTCCACCGGAAAAGTATGTCTGCGTTAATGCCGTCAAGTATTTCACGCAGAATGAATCCCTGGTATTACCAGCGTTTGTAAGTTTTATTGCTTGTTGTTTTTTTTTCATTAAGAAAAACTTTTCCACTAAAAGTCTGTTTCATTAAAAAAAATCAATCTAGGAACTCTTCTATATTTGGAACATCTTCTCAATAATACATGAGAACCCGACTATTATTCAGTCAATTCTAATCAGAATCAATAAAATGATACCAAAGTATATAAATGACAGTAAGCTTTGAAATAATTGCCTTCTTTAACAAGAACCTAAAGATGTCTTTGCAGGGGATTCGGTGAACGCCATTCAAAACTATTTATTATTATTATTATTGAAAGGCATTTGTCATAAACTGCAGAAAGACTACGAAACGGCCGAAAAGTGTTTCGCGGAAATCATGAAAAAGTAAACCCATTTTTATTTCAATTTTGTTTCAATGGATTTCAACGGAAATCTCTTCACTTTTATAGCGAAAAACATATCAAAAGCGACAAATTTATTCTTCCGATGGCCTGTCTGGAGATGGGATTGACTAAATTGGACGCCCAGTGCTATGTTGAGGCCAAACACTGGCTTAAAAAGGCCAAGAACGAATATACTGGCTATTTATTGGAAACATCAATTCATTTTCGAGCCCACAGTGCTCTGGGCAAGGTTAAACGCTTTCTAAAGCATGCTAAGAATGCTGAATGATAGTGTGTTTTGCTAGTCTATATTTTGAGAAAATATCAATTTGGTAAATGTTTTCATCCAAGAGCACAAAGATTCTGGTTTTACTGAAGTTTCAGTCAATTCTAAGTTTGGTTTGACATTAAATAAAATCTGTTTTCAAATTCAATTTTCATTTGCAACCATTGATTGAGTTTGTCTTCGAGTGACTAATACTGAAGACTAATTTAAGACAAATTGTCACAAACTCTACCACTAAGTGATTGTCTGTTTTCTGAATGACTTCTTAAACGTCTTTTTCTGATCTAACCATCGTTTGGTTCAAAGACTTTCAGATTAATCAATGAATTGAATGACGAATTATAAGCGCCTTTTAATTGAATTAATAATCAGATACTAAACCGATATTTTAGGCCTTTTTTACTTAAAATGTAATAAAGAGAAATCTACAGAACTTAGTGTATATTAAAAGTACTAAATTTATTGTCAGTTAACTTGTTTTGTTGATTTCAGTAAAAAGCAAAGCTTATTGAAGTAACCAAGGGCATTGATAAGTTTGTGTTTACCTGGAAAAGTTTGATTCCAATTGTCTCGAATACACTTATGAATTGCTGACCATTTGCTAATTGAGGATAACTATAAGATGGACTCATCCCAACTGTTTCTCATACACTCTTACACAGTCTATCTTCGGTTTAATTTAATCGAATTTAAGAGAATCCATGCTTTAAAACAAGGATAGTTTTAAGCTATTAAAGAAAAATGCCAAAAATTGATTAAAATTTGAACAAGTTGTTTATTTATCATAAATAATATGAACAATACATACATTTAGTACTCAATAAAAATATTTTGTCGCAAAAAAATTGGTTTTCCGTTTGAATGACAGAAGAATTTAAATTAAAACTCATTTAAACATAACTTTGAAGGAAATCTGCAAACGAGTGGCGCAAATGAGAGGACAGAATAAGACTAAAATTCGTTTAATTGAATCGATTTATACAAAATAATGAGAAAAATAATAATTAGAAAAAAAACCTAAGTTTGTGTTATCACAACTCCGAATGAGACGACTGCTGGTCCTCAACCGGACTGTCCGGCACTATCTGTTCACTGGAATGTGAGCTCTTGTCGTCCGACTTCTGTTCCTCTGTCTTTGTTTCAGGTGTGGCCTCAACGGGCGTCTCTTCTACTGTGACCTCATCCTCAGGCTTCTGATCTTCAGCTTTAACGGGGGCCGTCTCGTCAGGTGTCGTCTCTTCGGGTGTTGTCTTATTTTTATCGCTTTCCTCTTCGGTCTGCAAAACAAATCCAAAGAATTAGTCGTAAAAAAGATAATTTAGCCAAAACTGAGGGCAAACCTCTTTCTTTTCAGGGGTCGGCTCCACCTTCTTCTTGGGCGGTGTAACCCTGGCCTTATTCAACAAATACTTGACCTCTCTGTCCAGAGAAGTAATCTTTTCAACAACAGACTTGACTGTCAGCTTTGGTGTTTGACTTTTAGGCAGTTTGTTCTGTTCGGCGACACTGTTCTCCATCCAAGTGTTGGTGTCGTCGATCAGTTTCTTAAGGGTCTGCAGTTCGACTTCAGTGAACACCTGGTCGTCAGCCGACACATTGACAGCACTGGCATAGAAGACGCCACTCATATTAATGAAGTTCTTCAGAGAGTTCAGTATTTCGGGCCGTTCCCGATGTTCGCGGACCCGGTCGAACAGGTCTCTGGTCAGAGCCTTGAGATCAGCCAATTTGTCATTAAAGAGCTTAGTCTCGGCGCCGTCCGACTCGTATTCGAGCCATTCGGATGCGGCCGACAACTGAGTCTGAATACTGGTCTTCTCGTCGTCGGTGGCCGACGAACCGTACTCTTCCTCCGACAATTTGACTCTGGTCTCCAATATGAACGACTCCAAAGTGTTCTTCGATTTATCTCTGGACAGTTTCTCAACTTCCCTGTTAATTCAAAGACCAAGATTCAAATGAAAAGTTCAGAAATTACATGACATCTGATTGACTGACTTGTTGTCCAAGTCTTTGAGTTTGTCTTTGGACTCTTTGAGCAAATCGTCGCTCAGTGGCACCAAATCCAGAATAACGACAGAGGTTTCAATCGGCTCTTTGATTGTCTTAATCTTCAGCTCCTTTTTCGTTTCCGTCTGATTCTGATTCTCAGTGGCGTTGGTTTGTGTCTGATTCTGGTCGCCACCAGTCTTGTCATCTTTGGTCTCATTCTTGGACTCCGGCTGATTAGTGGTCTCCTTATTCGGTTCAGAGTCGGTGTCATTGGACTAAAAGCCATAAAAGTGGTAAATATTGTCATAAAAATATCGGAAATACCTTTTCGACAACAGTTTCTTCTTCTTTTCCACCGAACAGTTTAGATATGGATTCGCCGAACTTAGAGATGGCGTCCCCAACAATATTCCCCATGTCTTCGGCCTCGGACTCGACCTTGGTCTCGAAGACTGCCTCCACATTCTCCAGTTTAAGTAAACCGCTCTCATCCATACGGAAGTGGGCTTTGATTCCCTTCGAGTCTTCCGACACATGCTTTCCGATCACTTCGGACACACCTCTCAACGAAACCTATGTTTTTCAAAGAATTTCAAAGATTTAAGAATCAATGGAAACAAATGTAAACAACAGTTAAAAAGAAGACAAACATTGAAAATATTGGACGAAAAGTCTTCGATCTTCTGTCCGTAATTGACACCGAAATCGAAGTCTTTTATGTGTTTGTTGAAAGTCAGGACTTTCTTCTGTGGGAACGCATTGTTTCGGCCGAACAGTGTTCTGGACAACACTTTTCTGTTACCGTCGTCTGTCTCTCTTTCGAAGTCCACTTGAATTGGGTATAAATTGGCGTCTTTTACACCAAATGTCTTAACTTTGAAGCCTTAATACAAAAGAAATACAAGAATTTGAATCAAAATCCAATTGAATTGCAAGAAGAAGTCACCTTTGGAGAGATAGGCGGCCTGATATGCGGCGCCCATTGCCGCGCCCTCATCAGCGTTGATACTTTTGGAGAGTTCTTTGCCGAAGAACTGGTTCAGGACCTGCTGGACTTTAGGCACTCGAGTGTTGCCGCCGATAATAATGACCGAATCGATTTCCGACTGAGTATAACCAGACGTACGGAAAGCCTCTTCGATCGGCTGCAAGAGTCTGTCGCTCAGGAGGTCGGCGCACATGTCTTCGAACTCTTGTCTGGAGACCATTGCCTTCAAGTCGATGTCGTTCATAACGTTCTCGACCTGAGCCTTGTGTTCAGTATTGGCCGATAAGACCTTTTTCAGACGTCCGGCCTCTTTGAACAGCTTAGACATCGCCCTCTTATTGGACGTGATCTCAGTCAATGGCTTCTTCGACTGTTCCGCGAATAGTTTGGCCAAATGGTCGCGCAATCGGATCTGCATTTCGAGACCGCCTAATGTCCGGTCATAACCGACGCCTGAAATCAAAGGAAACGATTGAGTCAATTGTCTGAACGGATTGGCTGTTATTTAGGTCAACAATACCTTTGACTGTGAGCTGAGGGTTGGTCTCAACGAAACCCCTTTCCTTAGATTTGACCAATTGATAGGAGACAATGGAGGCGGTGGTACTGCTGGCGCCCATGTCGTAGAACAGAATATTGGTGACAGTTGTATTGAAGTCTTTGCGCCGAAAGACACCATAATTAAGGCTAAACGCAGTGTTGGTGTTAATCAGCTGAAGGACCTTCAGTTTGGCCAAATCGGCGGCCAATAAGAGGGCCCGGCGTTCTGCTTGTGTAAAATATGGCGGCACTGTTATCACGCAGTCGTTTATTATCTGTTTGCTCGAGTCTTCAGCATATGTCTTGGCCTTAGCCAAGACCATTGATATGAGTTCCTCGGGTGTGAAGGCCTGGCCATCGTTTGTGGCCAGAGTTATGCCGTTAGACGTGTCTTTGATCGTATGATAGGGAAACCGTTTGTGGAACAGCTGAACGGCCGATGAGTTCTGGTGTTTGGCCAACAAGTCGATGAAATATGCAAACGTCTTCTCAGGGAATCGGGTGCCGACAGTCAGCGCCGAATCGCCGACTAGTCGTTCGCCATCTCTGAACGATATGGCAATCGGAGTCTTTCGGCCCGAATCCGTATTTAAGACGATTTCCATGGGAACGCCCGGACTGACGATCGCCACTTTCATCCACTCGGAGCCCAAGTCCACGGACATGACGGCCACTCCATTGACTGCATAAAAGAGGTTAACAATCAAACAGCCAATGATGACATTCAGTTCAGACACTTACCGAAGATGTGGACAGAAGTGGACACTAATAGCAATGATAGGAAAAAGCGAAACATTTTTGTTTGAAACCAAAATGTATTCAATAAATAGATTAAAGTTATGAACGACTTAATGAATGAATTGATTGCTTCCTTCAGACACTCTTCTGTCTGGAGATAATCGACCAAAAGATTGGCAAAAGTTTTGTTTTTCTTTGACTTTCAATTAAAATTCAATAAACATTTAAATGGGATTACAATTAACTGAATCGCCGGCAAAACACTTGAGTTTGGGAGCAATTGATGACATGTTTTTAGACGACTAACACTTGTCTGCCTCTCATTGGCTGTCCATAGGCTGGTGTCGTCATCTCTCTCTCTCTCTCTCTCTCTCTCTCTC
>JAQIWP010002302.1:0-11411 GCA_034695525.1 Euzetes globulus
CAAAACAAATACTACTTGTTTTATTTTTTAATAATAATTTATGTGAATTTCTTGATGCACCCAAAACTTTGTTCGCTTTACCCGAAAAAGAAGTAATAATAGATGAACGACCTTTAGATATGGAAGGATTAAAAGATAAAAACTCATTTTTCTATTATTTAAAGTGGTGGTGGTATATTAAAAGAAAAAGTGATATTATGAGCAATACCCTACCTGAATCATCAATTGCCAAAAATTTAGATATTTTTTTGAAATGTGATTTTATAAATGCACCTGTACATGATGCGCACTTGCACTAGTGATGGCCCTAAATAAAAAATAGTTATCAACAAAAATGGAGTCAGACCCAAACTAAAAATTGAGTAAAAAAAATGTCGAAAAAAATCTCGAAAAAAATCCAAAAAAATTTGAAAAAAATTCAAAAAAATTTCAAAAAAAATTTGAAAACAATTTTTTATTTATTTTTTTTTTAAATTTTGAAAACAACTTTTTATATTTTTATATTTTTTTTTAAAAAGTTTAAAAACAACTTTTAATATTTTTTTTATATATATTTTTAAAAATTTTGAAAACAACTTTTTATATCTTTATTTTTTTTTATTTTTTTTAAATTTTGAAAACAACTTTTTATATTTTTAATTTTTGAATTTTTTTTTAAATTTTGAAGACAACTTTATATATATTTACTTATGGTTTTAATATAATTTTTATGTTTCGTTGAAATAATTTGGTTTTGTTTTATTATCTTTGGGAAAGTGATGATGATTTAACAGAAAATCTTCTGTGAAAATTCTAAATTATTTATGATATAGAGATTTGATTCAAAATCTTCTGACTCTTATACAAAATTTGTACCAGGCTTATCACCGTCTAGCTCTGGGGCAGTTCCGTACTCTGTTTCACGGAAATTTCTCTCGATATCCCGGCAATCGTCTGGCACTTAGATGGCAGTTGTTGAGACTATCGCCGTCTAGGTCTGGGGCATGCCGTACTCGAGTTCACGGAGAAAAGGGAAAATGGCCCAGAGAATACCATCTATTACAACACCCCTCCCAATGTAACGGCTTAAGCCTTAGCACTGAGAAGGCTAAGAACAGGTTTCCAATCGAAGCTTCTGGAACAAAATTTACATAAATTAGCATTAAGACAATTAAAATAAAAACTTAATTAATTATAGTGTGAACATAAATATATCAGGTCTTGGACTAAATGGGAGGAGTAATTATCTATCCTGACATCTTGTCACTTCTTTCCAGGCTTCCTACATTCATTTAAGATGTAAGTGTTTGCACATTCCTTATTTGCTGTTGCGGTTCTGAAAACAAACCCAATCAGTCTTATGCTTGCAAAACACTAGTAATCAGCCTTGGTTTGTTAAACAAAGCCCGATCTATTTCCCCTAAATCCATTTTATAGTCAGCGCCATCTCCAACTCATTCAAATAACTATGCAATGTGTCTATGACAATAGCGCGCTTTGTTCGATCAGCAAGTATTTAACCTCAATTATATAACAATTACTTGTCACTTATTCATTATTTAAAATTATATTTAATTTTGTTTAATCAAATTTATTATTAATTATTAACCCAAACCATTATATATTATAAACTAATTATTTTAAAATATGCAATAAACTGTGACAGTTGTTTTGAGGACAAAACAAATTTTGCGATAGGGAGCCATGAGAGGATCTTGGAGATGGCAAGAAATTCTGTCTATCTTGACACTATCAAAGTGCCGGATCTCTCTTTTAAAGAATTTAACTATTTGTGATTTCTCCATTTGCCATATCACTATTTGCCATTTCACTATTTGACATTTCTTTAATTGACAAAAATTTTGGCAAATAAAGAAACGTTAAGTGCACGCAAAATCTTCCTTGAATTAAGGTATAAAATGCTTCAAAACCTGTCACTATTCAATATACATTCAATATTTGCTATTTATTCAATAAAATGTATTGATATTATAAATTGTAACTACTGACCTTTCTCTAAAAAGATCTGAAACGAGCCCTTTGACCAATTGGCAAAATAATTATAATTTTGAATAAAGCGCTGATAGATAGAGAATTTCACCCTTCCCTAAGGTTTTGAGACAGTATTGTTGGGGAATCCTGGATGGTGAGGTGGGCTGGAGAAGTGTGTCTTGTAATGGCTGCCTGTGTGTTGACAAATATTTACGCTTTCAGTAATTATCAATAAATTCAATTAAATTCAGTTTTAAGTTATTTATTATAATTTTATTGTCTGTGATAAGACTCCCTGAAGACAACATGAAAGTCTCAGGTTGATAGTCAACTTTGTTTAATTTATACCAGTGTTTAAGTGAATGAGTGCTCGGAATCAGTCCTCAAAATGAAGTTCTGAAGCACTTCTAGTGTCCACAGACAGTCCTCCTGAAGACGACGAACAGTCTCAGAGAGATATTAAGTGAAGTATTCTTTATATTTGTGTTTGAGTGAAAAATAGTGCTCAGAGTCGAACTTCAGCCGAAGTCCCGAAGCACCTCCAGGGAGCGTGGACAAGCCGTTCTACCAACGTTCAGCTTCTCTTGGCCATACGAGTATTTTGAGACCAAGATAGGAAGGATCGGTGGACAGGAACCCAGTACTGGAGCCAGCGGCCCGCAGTGCTTGCTGTCAAAGTTAACTTCAACCGCTGATTCGAAGCACTTTTCGAGGTCGTGTTCATCCGCCGTTAAGCTTATTTTGTCAAAACGAACAGTTTGAGACCAAGATCGGCCGAATCCGTGACCATCAGCCCGGGTCATTTTTTAGCGGCCGTGTCACACATACATTAACATTGGGCCGATTTGGCGAAATTTCAATTTTTTGTTAAAATTTCACTCAACGAATTGAGTGCATTTAGTTGCACAGAATTTGCCACCGAATTCCATTTCTTCATATCTCGACTATAAAGTACTTTTTTTGCCGAACTTATAGCCGACAGAGCAAAGGAAGACAATTGGAAGCACTAGTTTTGGTCGCGAGGGTTGTCGCAACAGCTCTTCGAGCAGCTGGACGTAAAAGACCTACAGTTGGAGGATTCGAGTGGGGATAACGTACCGCAAGGATCAGTGAACCGACTCTAGAGAGGTTTTTCCAACTAAGACTCCATAGACCACCGTTCCGTCTACCGTGTCAAAAGCTGTGTTTGTGTAGAGACGCACCTTTGCCAAGCAAGCGGTTGGCACGTTAGACAAGGAGACCGCAAGGTGTCTGTCCTAGACTGGCCCAAAGCAGACCGGCGTGTTTCAGATCATTGAGTCACATTCAAGTTTGCGAGTTTTAAATAGCAAAGGTTTATATAATTATGCTTGATTTTTCAAGATAAAATAAGATTTATGTTAAATGAAACTATAACTTGAACTTGAGATAGAAAATGTCAAATAAATGTCAATCAACTTTTCTTATTCTTATAATTTGATAATATTTCTTAGAAAAAGAAAGAATTTCTTGCAACAAAATGAGATTGAGCATTTTTTTTATAATTTGAAATATTAAAATAAAAAAATATCAACCTTATAACCAAGAGTGAAGTACTTGAAGCCCTTGTTTCTCTTAAAAAGTATAAAGTAAATTTTAATAAATGCTTAACATTACTAAGTTGTTTATAAAATATTTGGATATTAAATCACCTAATTTTTATTTATTAAAAAATAAGATGAAAATTTAGAGTTTTTAAATAGTTTTCAGCATTTTATTAAGTAAATTCATAATTTTAAATAAAATCAACAATTTTTAAATTTCTTAAAAATATAAATTTATTTTAAAGTAAACATTATTTAAAAGAACCAATTAGTTTAAATTTGTTTGGAAAAAATCATCATAAAATGTATTTTATTTATTTATTTAATTCCTTGCAATCGAGTTAAAATATTTTTTTAGAATATAAAATAGTTTTAATATTTTTAAATGTCAAAGAAAAAATATTTCATTCATTTATCAAAATAAGATAAGATTTACTTTAAATGAAATTACAATTAACACTTGAGGAAGAGAATGTCAAGGGAATTTCTATCAATGTTTTACACTACATTTAACATGTATGTATTGTAAATGCAATTTTGCATAAAATAATCTATTTTCAACATGTTTTAAAATATTAAATTCATATTATAGACATTTAATAAATGGATATCCGTTTAAAAAATAAGTTTCTTTAAATTTATTGGTTGAATATTATTTTTAAAAAATTTACTTAATTTATTTATTTAACTTTTTAACAATCTAGTTAAAATAAATTCGAAAACAAAAGATTTTACCATTTGAAAATGTCAAACGATTAAATACTTGATTCAATTAATTAAGATTAGATAAAATTTACTTTAAATGATATTCTAAAATACACTTGAGATAGAAAAGAACAAAGAATTGCTATCAATATTTTTATATCCATATAATATATAAACTGAAAATATTTCTTTAAAAGAGTGAATTTTTCAGAATCATATTTTTTAAGTATAACCTATTTTTAAAAAAATGAAATTGATAATTTTAATTTTGGTTTATATTTCATTCTTCAATTATAGTAAGAAATTGATTAATTATTAACAATTAACATTTTAATTCTTTTTGTAACAAGGCAATGGTGATCAGATTGATGACTTGAAAAAATTGTTTAACTATAAAATGGGTCTAATGAAGACTCAATTTGATTCGCAATTGGCCATGCTTAAAAATGAAGTTAAAAGTATGAATTTATGATAAAAATGCTTTATTAATGACAATAAATACTAATTAAATTATATTTAGAGCAAATTAACAATGATCTAGAATCAACTTGCGAAAAAGATTGGATTTCATACTCCTATACAAAATGTATCAAAGTTTTGAATAAAAATGGATCAGAATTGGAAGCGAAGGGAAACTGCAGTCAATTGGATAGCAAATCGACATTAATTACAATTGATTCCAAAGACGAACAGAACTTCTTATCACAAAATCTGAAGGAATTTGAAAGTATTTCGACATTTGTTTGGATTGGATTAAAGTTCTTCAATAAATCATTCAACTGGATAAACGGAAAGGAACTCAACTTTCAAAACTGGAACGAAAATGCTATTAAGAATGGAAATAGTAAATGCGTTAAAATGTCACTTGCTGACTCTGATTTGGGCCAATGGACGGACGATTTATGTCAAAAGAAGTATTTAATTGTTTGTCAGAAGAAACACATAACTAAAACAGTGTTGAGTCAAGAGTTTGAAAAGATTACTAACGTTATTGAAAGACAACAAAATGCTTTTGATTTATTTAAATTTCAAATCAATTCATTGATTCCAATTGGGTTTCTTTACGCTCAACTCCCAGATCAGTCCTCTCCACAAGAGTTGTGGCCTAAATTTACGTTTAAAGATGTGACACAACTATATTCGGGATTATTTTTTAGAGTTGAGGGAAGTGGTTCAGAAACGTTTGGACAAATTCAACAAGCAAATTACTCTAGAATAACCACTGTTTTAGCGCAAAGCTGTCATATTGAATCAGGTTCATGTCAAGATAATAAATATTATGATTTAAAAGAAGGTCAGTGGTCCGAAAATCTATTTAATAATGATTTTAGTCCTCGAATTGGTGTTTACACGACTACTGGGGAGAACCGACCGCGTAATACAGCTATTAGATTATGGAAACGAATTCAATAATTAAATATTAATTTCTTTCGATTCATTATTAAGTTTTAGAAATTAATTTTAAAAATAACATAACTGAAAGATTTGAAAATTATTTTGCACTTTAAATTTATTCCAAAAATAATTTGTGATCCGGATGTTTTGCTCAATTTAAAAATAAATTAATAATCAATATATCCTAACAATTCTCTAAATACATTTTTCAAATTATAATTCAAATACATGTTGAGTAACTCAATTTTTGACAAAGCGCAATTACATAAAATTCAGGTCCCGATGTAAAATGCCTTCATAAAAAATGCCCTCGATGAAAATTACAAACATGTATGACATGACGACTCTCTGACTCTTTGACTTGAAATTTAAGGATGAAAATTCTTCATTGTCTTTTGAAGTAAAATTATCATTGAGAATTGTAATTAATTAAATTTACCATAATTAAATTGGGTCTAGATCCTATTTATAAAAGAATTATTTCAATTTTATTATCACTCTTCAATATGAGCAATGTTCCCAATAAATTAATATTAAAAATTGCAAGTTTACGATAAGAATTTGAATGATTTTTTTAATCTATAAATTTAATATAGGTAAACTTCTGTCAGATTGCGCTTTACGCCGCAAGGATTTCACGAAAATTTTTTTATGTAGAATTCAACCCTGAATCCGAATATCTAATCAGATTTTTTTCGGTCAAATAATTTTCGAGATATTTGCTTTTAAACTTTGAGTCGAAAAATATTTTTTGACGTAATTTATTAGTATGATATATTTATTCCATATAGAATTTAATCCTGAATCCGAATATTTTATAAAAAAAATTTAGCTTCAGTACTTTTCAAAATAAATGACTTTGAACTTAATATTAAAAAATTAATTTTTGAAGTAATTTGTTACCATAAACAAAATTTGAAATAACCGATTTCGTATAGAATTTTTAGCTTATTACGAATATTTAATCGGTTTTTGAATTCAATTGATAGTTTTTGAAAAAATCGAGTTTTGCACTATTAACATGGTAAATTTAACTATTGGAAATTTTTAAAATTTTCAAAATAGGCTTACTAGGTTTCCCTAATAAAATATTCGGATTCATGATTAAATTATACACGGAATACATATATCATACTAATAAATTACGTCAAAAATTAATTTTAGACTCAAAGTTTAAAGTCGAATATCTCGAAAACTATTTGACCAAGAAAAATTCTGATTAGATATTCGGATTCAGGGTTGAATTCTACATAAAAATATTTTGTAAAATCTTTGCGGCGTAAAGCGCAACCTGGCCTTGAAGGCCTTCAGTTGTCATAAAGTCTATTCCTGAAAAGTTCTATTTCGATTAAATGGAATTTAAATGTCAAATATGTTAGGTAAAAGTTTTTATGCTAAAATTTTAATGTATTATTTTATTTTATCTAATTACTAGTCGAGATAAGGTAATAGAAACAGAATTCCTTAACTTAATCATTAGTATAATCTAGATTAAATATTTTCAAGTTCATTCGATTTTCAGATCTTGAGCTTTATTTAGTGATTTTGTGACAGACCGTTAAAAAATGAAGTGATTTATTGGATAGCTTTAAAATATTTTTGTGGTTAGTCTCTGGAATGTGGTGCACCCAAAGATAAAGGCTTCTTAGAAAAATCTAAGATAAGTTGACCTTGAAACTTATAGCCGGATTTAAAAATGGAATATAAACTTATTGAATTCGTTCAGTAATCCATCAGAAGTTAAAAGTTATTCAAAGAATAAGACAACAAACGAAATGAAAACAATCATTAATTTGTTAGCTTTGGGTAAGTTTTGAGACTTTAGTCAAAATTGATTTAACTTTTATTTTCATTAGTGCACGAAATCAGGTTGTTTTGCCGATCAGTCAACGATGGTCTTAATTTTGTCATCAATTTGTCACTTAATTATAAAGCATTCCTACACTTTTGGCAAAAATTTTGATTGTCTGAAATGCTTTTATTTATTTATTTATACTATCATTTGATGAATAATTCAGAGTTAAAGTTGAAGTTACAGTTCTTTATAAAAGAAGGATTATATCGAGAACTAAAATACACTGAAATCTATTACAATGGTTTCAGTATTTGAGGGATAATAACGAGAAGGACTATATAGAGAGGGATAACAATGTGAACTTTTGACATTATTGTCTATGGGAATGGCGTTTGGTTTCAGCGAATGAAGGATAATATCGAGAGAGGGACTATATCGCGAGTGAACTGTAAAAGTTTTATGTTAAAATTTTGATGCAATATTGTATTTTATCTAATAACTAGCCGAGATAAGATACTAGGAACAGAAGTCCTTAACTTAATCATTAATATAATCTAGATTAAATATTTTCAAGTTCATTCGGTTTTCAGATCTCGAGCTTTATTAGGTGATTGTAACAGACATATGAAGTGATTTATAGATAACTTTATAAGATTTTGGTTCTTAGTCTTCGGATTGTAGTGCACCCAATGAAAAGAGCTTTTTGGAAAAATATAAGATAAGTTCACCTTGAAACTTATAGTCGAATTTCAAAATGGAATATAAACTCGTTTGGATTCGTTTAGTAATCCATTAGAAGTTAAAAGGTATTCAAAGAATACGACAAAAAATGAAAAGAAAACAATCATTAATTTGTTAGCTTTGGGTAAGTTTTGAGACTTTAGTCAAAATTGATTTAACTTTTATTTTCATTAGTGGTGTGTTTGGCGTCGTCTGGACTGACAGAAGAGGTATTAAATTTCAAATGTCCCGAACCCTATGGCAGTTACCCCTACCCTAACCATTCGCACAAATTCATTCAGTGCGTGAATGGAGTAGCAAGTGTATTGACCTGTCCCGCCGATCTGATCTTTGATGAAAAAAGAGGTGCATGCGTCTATGATCCTCAAGTAATAACCAAAGGAACTACTAGTAGCACCTGGGATCCTACAGTAGATGACGAAGTTACAACATGCACTACAAATGGAGACACTGCTGACCCCTATGATAGACGAAAGTACTTCCATTGTTACGACGGCCAGAAGTTCCACCTTCACTGTGACCAGGGTCTAGTCTGGGATCAAGCTAATAAAAAATGTGCATCAGCTGAATGTACTCAACAAGGTATTTTTCCTGATCCGAAAGATAATCACAAGTACTTTGTTTGTGAAAATGGCAAGAAGATAACTTTGTACTGTGCCCTTGGTCAAAGTTTTGATCAAATTGTAAAACGATGCACTTGAGTCTATATTAAACTAAATTTAAATGATCTATTTGCTACAATAAAACTTGCAAATTTATTTTAAATTATTTCCAATTCAACGAATCAAATGTGTGCCGACTGTCCACTGACCCTGAAATTGGTTATACACGACATCAAAATCATTTCTGAGTTCAACGCAACTCCTTCTTCAGGCGAAAGACAAAATGCAAGTCTTTCTGTTAAGGTTTAGCAATATATAGTCAAAGAAAATGAGAGCTGAAGGCCTTACAAGTATCAAATTTCGGACTTATTTGCAAGAATTGTTCATTTATTTCATTAATTTTAAAGTTTCAAAGTTTTGTCTGGAACAGAAAATAATTACTGAAATAAATGATCAATTCTTGCAAATACATTGCAAATAATAAAGTAGTTAATTGTAGTTAATAATAGTTAAAATTCTTAATCAATAGTTTAATAAACGTTTTAATTTGTGATAAAAGGTCTGGAGTTACAGACTTTATAGTTAAAATTAGAATGCAGCTAGCTTGTCTAGTTATTAATCTAAAATTGTGCTATTTCAAGTATTATTAATGATTTCGTGTGCGATTTTATTGACTGACATTAATTAGACATTTGTTTCACTGTACTGACAGTAATGATTAGGTGTGTCCGACAGTGCTTTGAAAGATGACTACTTCTTGCGAACCGTTTACCGCAATCATCGAATAGGCATTGATAAGGCCTTTCCCCAGTGTGAGTCCGGGTGTGACGTTGCATGTTACACTTTTTGCCAAATTCTTTACCGCATTCAACGAAGTGACATTTGTATGGCCTCTCTTTAGTATGTGTTCGGTAATGTTGTGTCAGATTACTTTTCTGAGCAAACCTTTTGCCACAGCCATTGAATTGGCACTGGAATGGCTTTAGGCCAGTATGCACATGTTTATGCTTGCTCAGCCCTGATGGTAAACTGAAGATTTTCCCACATCCAGCAAAATGGCAGACATATCTGATTTTTAAATGAACACTTTCGTGGTGTTGTCGCAGTGATGATGCTAGTTTGAATATCTTTCCGCATCCGTCATATTCGCATTTTAATGTTTTTGCACCAGAATGTACTCGTTTATGTTGAATTAGATTGCCCTTTCTAACAAATGTTCTATTGCAATTTTTGAAATCACAGGCAAACTGCTTCACCTCTTCATGTGCTTTCTTGTCTTCTTGTTAACAATCAGCTTTGACATCAGGTTTAGGCCCAAAACAATGGAACTGTTCTTTGTTTGAATTGTGGACATCGCTGGCGATTGACTGAACAGAATTACGACACGATTCTAATCTACTTTTATTCAAATCAATTGCATTTTTAGAAATTTCCCATTCATTTAAAATTTTATTCCAGGTTAGTTTAATTTTAAACATTTTATCAATTTAACCTGATAACGTTTTTTACTACTTTTAAAATAAATCAAAACTTTTTCAATAAATTTTATTTTAGATTAATAAAAGTTATGACAAAATTAAAAGATGATTTGTGGGGTGAAATTTTATTTGAATAGATATCAAGCCTTCTAAATTACCCTTTTAACAGGTGCCAAGCACCTTCTTGGGGAGATTTTCATAGAATTCTTCCCTTGATCCAAATTGCGAAATAATGTAGGAAAAATGCTTTTCCTATATCCACTAGATTTTGTTCTGAAATATATGTTCTTATTTTTTCTCTTTGATCTCTAGAGCCAGAGATCTTGCTCATATTTGACTGATGCCAAGTATTTGTAATTATATATCATCTTGTAATTGATATTCACTTATTCAGGTCAATGTAGAAACCAATGGCATGAGTCATGTGCTGGAGTCTATTCAACATCAATTTGATTGCAATAAATGTGTTCTGAAATCATTAATCAAATTCAATTAATGTGATTAGAAATGAAGTCATCTTTTTTAAAGAAAATTAAAATATCCTGGCTCCATTGCTATATTTTGAATAATTTCCTTTTCTAATATAATAGGTTTAGAACTTTTAATTTTGACAAAGGACCATTACACAACCCGAATCTACTAGCTTTGAAATTATTAAGGCAGTTATTTTTCTAAAATTATTGGAAAGATTTAAGCTATTATGTTAGGCCACGATCCAGAAATCATGTATATTAGAGATGGCCAAGGGAAGAACGAGATCGTCGCCACACTTGAGTTTGTACTAAATTACAGAGATCTTGCTCATCTTTGCTACTGAAAGTATAATCAACAAATCAGGTTAAAATGTGTAGAAAAAATATAGTACTGAGCGAGAACTGTAATGCGCTGTAAGAAAACTGTAAGAAAATGACCAGTGGTTACAAGAATTTAACTTGATTTAAAAAAAATATAAAACTATAAAAGACTGGTAATTGAATTGAATAACAATTACAACTTGTCTTCAAATTAGTTTGAGAGTTAAAAAACGACTCATAAGTTACAAATCAAATCATTAAAAGACAAATCATTAGATATTTGATATGAAATTATAAATGCATTCAATTTACACACTTTTAAAACACTCAGACTTTCCATGCATTTGAAATATATTGAAATAAAATAT
>JAQIWP010002303.1:0-11398 GCA_034695525.1 Euzetes globulus
GGGAGAGAGAGAGGGAGGGTGGGAGAGAGAGAGAGAGAGGGAGAGAGAGACTGTCATTTTTAATCAGAATTTTATGACATTTTAATCATTATTTTAATCAGATCTAGATAGAAATATACAATGAAACAGTAATCTCGATCAAGATAATTGCTTTCTCAAGTATGTTTCGCTTGATTCTATGCACATACTATGGTATAACAGTTTAAAATAATTCAAACTGTATAGTTTTATGAACTTTCTGTTTCAACTCTTTAAAACTGGAAGACTTAACCTTCAATTTAAATGATTGTCACGAATAGAGTCTGTGATGAAGTGTTTGTAATTGATTTCAAAGACAATTATATCGATTTAATCTCAAAAAATCAATGGAAACCTCAGTGAAATCCCAAAGAATTTCTAGAAATTACAATAAATTGATTGAAAATTCACTTTTTTTGGAGTAAAATTTATATAAATCTTATCTAAACCTACAGCAAACACAAGGCTTTGGATACTTCATAAGCCAAGTGCTGACCCGCTTTCCAATTCACAAAAGTCTTTTATCTAATTTTTATCGATTATACAAATTTTAAAGTTTTATCAGATTATTAAAAATGACAGTAAATCCAAAAGAATAACCTTTTATGTGATTTTCAAAAAAGAAATGCAGAGAATGTCTTAATAATGAAGAGCCAAAGTTTCTGATGGAAAGCCTACTTCTGACACTTTAAAAATGATCTCATCTGAAGTCCAAATAATTATCACAAACCTAACTGTATTTAAGAATAACCAATCAACTTAACCTCAACTTATACATAATTTTCAGCATGCTTGTTTAAAAATAAAATAAGTTTAAAATATTCTGCTAGTAAATTAAGAATTCTAAATTTTTCCAAATTCCCTCGGAGTCTGAATTGAACTTCAGAAATAATATTAATTAATATTTAATTTATTATAATCTATTTTAGAAGCTTTGATGATATAACCAATTTAATTAATTCCTCAATTTATAATTAATCGAGGAGATCGGCAATGTTATCAGGTTTATCTTTAGCGGAAAAAGCAAAATGAATTAAATAAATGTATTTACTATCGACTCAGGGATTTATTACAAAATTAATGAAACTATTGAATAAAATTCAATAGAAAATTAATGATTGCTTTTAAAACGACACTGAACTCCTCGCAAAAAAGATAATAAACTTGAATATTTAATTACATAAGCGTTTTAATGAAACATTTTCTAATTATTTTACATTATTTAAGTACTATTTATCAAATGAGCCGACGCTTGACATCAAGCTATCAATTAATTCCAATTAATATACTTTTAAGAGCAAATTATTTAATCTTTTTCTGTCTTCAATGACAAATCATTCAGTCCTATAGTCAGTGAATTTACTAAAAATCTTAAGCACAGAATAACTAAAAGTTAAGGTATTCTAATAGAAACAGAGAAGAAAACATACCATTTCTGCGGCATTACTGTCCAGACCACTGGTCGGCTCGTCTATGCAAATGAGGTTTGGCTTAATATAGGAGGTCAGCTCAAGAGCTATGGTTATCCGTCTCTGTTCACCGCCGGAACAGTTTTCGACTTTAGTATTGGCGATATCGCTCTTGGTCATCAATTCAAACAATAGACTGTTGACATTCTTTTCGTGGTCTACGAAGAAGTCATTGTCGCTGTTCTTCAATTTGGAGGCGTAGAGCAGATTCTGTTTGGCTGTCAGCCCTCTAATCAACTGCTGGTTCTGATTCTGGCCGATAAGACAGGGACGGATCTTCTCATATGAGCTCAAATAGATTTTCGACCGATGGCTCAGATCAGACTTCAGTTTGCCATTAATACACTTGAGTAGAGTTGTCTTCCCAGCACCGGACGGACCCATCAGTGCGTTCAACGAACCGAAAGTGGTGCAGCCATTGACATCATTGAGTATAATCTTGGACTTCTTGGTCAGAATCGATTTGATCTTAATTGTCAGATCAAACCAAGCGATGGCTATTTTTTCGTCCATTTTCTCCAAATCGATAGCAATTTGATTATTATTTTTGATTTTCATTTGATTTTCAATTAATTTCAGTTCAAAAGTCTGATACAAATCAAGAGTTGAGAGGTTTTGCAAAACTATTATTCGTTTGCAAAATAAGTATTAATTTTTTCAAATAAAGTTTCAATGAATTAATGAATGTTTTCATCACTAAAGATATTATAAGTTTTTTTTTGTTTAGTTTACAAAACAAATGATTGAAAAAATATGAATTAATTTTATGGAAAACTATTTAAAACTTGAAAACAAAAACTTTTTCCAAAAAAAATATCAATTTATTTATCAAATCTTTAAATGAATTATTAATTTAATTATTATTTATTTACATTTGATATCAAAAGTTATTTAATAGTAAAACAAATCTTTCGTAATCAGTGTCGAAGTCGTTGCAAACCGAAAGTAATCATTGAATTCATTACTGACTGAAAGTATTTATATCTCAGACTTTTTAAAATCTTAAGCCAAATGAAAAGGAGTGTAATTCCTATTCAATCAAACGCTTGGCTTTACATTTAATTCAGGTCATGTAGTATCGGATGCCTTTCCCATTACTATCCCCTTACTTTACGGTTACTTTAAAAATTGAATTACTCGCACACATGATCATTGACTCTATGTATGAATGAGTTAAGACATTTTTACATAATATGTTATATTAACGGAAATAAAAAGCCGTTAAATAATTTACAGAATATTTCAGTTAAAGATTATCTGATTAGATGATAGGCCCCCACTTTCCCCCTTAAGACGTGTGCCGCCAATCAAGTGATGGAATTAATCATTACTTGGCTTTTCATTATTCAACTTCTTTTTAAATGTGGTTCAAGTGTACGGATGGTGTGAATGGGTCTGCGCTGTAAAAAACATTGCATTCCTTTAATGTTCTATTTTTATTGGAAATATTCGGTAAATTTCTCACTAAATTTCACTCTTTATTTCTTGATTATTTGGATTTGAAAAATTGATTTAGGCATTAGTTTCTAGCTCAAAATTAAGGAAAAGTTCGAATTTATTATGAACAAATTTAAAATCTTAATTTAGCGAATAATTGATTAAAAATCAGAATTCATCTAAAAAATTATATGCCTGATAAAATTATATGCATGGTGGCATTTGAAATGAAGGAAAAATCAGTATGCCTAAAAATGGATTTTCAATAATTTCCAGGTTAAAATATTGTTAGATGAACTTTAATTCTGGTAAATTTCCAGAACTTTCCAGTAAACTAACAACAGATTAGATAAATATAATCTTTATTATTAATTTAACTGAATATCCGAAACGAGTGAAAGTCATTGATATGAAAAAAGATTATGAGTTTTCGGAGTTATTGAGATAACGGTTCTGTCCTCAAATCAGAGATGACCAAACAAGTATTTTTTTAGGGGAATATGCGGGGGGGGGGGGTTATAAAGGTATTTTTTCCGGAAGCCAAAATAGACTGGAAACGGCCATTAGCCTTCTAGGCTATTTTGCAAGTTTGAAGGCTAAATTTTTAAAAATCAATAACAAAATGGCGGCTTTTCCTTCCACCATTTTCAAAAATGTCTGAATTTATGCCGCCATTGCCAAAAATTTGCCGGATCGCCAGAGCTGAGTGGATCAAGTGGGGAGGGAGTAGGTATTTTTATTTTACGGGCTGAACGAAACACCCCCTCCCTGTTGCCACCTCTGCCTTAAACATTGAATTAGTTATGGATTACACTTTCCAATCAAATATCTAGTAATTCAGTCTCTCTTTTATCCGCGTTTTCTTTTCCTACAAAACAATTCAATTATTCAATTCTTAGATAAGAAATTACAAAATTTGAGACTAAGGTTACAATTATTGCAAATTCAATAGTAATTCACTATTTTTTATCTCGTTTTTAATAAATCGGATATTAATTAAGAAAATCCTTTTAAACCGCTTTCAAAAAGGCTTTGTTTAGAAGTAAAAATATTTTGGAAGCAAAGAGTTGTGCCGAAGGAGAAGCCATGTATTGAATGGATGTGAAGGAAAGGGTTCTCTTTTGATACGCTTATTAGTAAACTATTTATTATAGCCTTAAACTCCTTTTTATTGAAAGGATATTTAATATAATTTTAAATCGATTTATAGCTCTTTTGTTTGATTTGATATATGATTATCGATTGAGGAAAGGGTTGAAATCAATAGATTGTTAACAAATTGGGGAATTTCCCTAACATTATCATTCATAATATAATTTAAAGTGGCCTAGGTGTTTAACCTTAAAGTTTCCAATGGAACTTTCCAGTAAAGAAGCTAGTAGGAAGTTACTGGAAAATAATGACAGCTTAGTTGATGTGCAAAGTGTATGGCAGTTGTATTAAAATGATCTAGATCAGGGGAAACTATTGGAAATTTTACTACAAAGGATAGTTTATTGAGTTGAAAAACGCTAGTAATTTATTGTGTACTTTCAAGTTAAAATTAATTTTCATTCAAACACTTCATTACATTTACAAATAGATTTTTCATCAAATATTTCATAGATTAAAACACTACTAGATCAAAGTTTAATTATGAATAAGTTTCTTTTCAATGTTGCTTATTCATCTCAAATATTATGATATGTTTTGACATTTTGCTTGATAATCTACACCTGCATTTTTAGCACATGAAAACTAACTAAAACTAATCCAACACTAGTTTTCACTGATCTAGATGATTAATTTCAAAACATTTAAAATAAGTATTCAGATATTACAAGTAATCTTTCAACTTTTGAAAGAAAACATTTAATTAAATAATTGAAAAATCTACTTTAATGAAACTAATCTATGAAATCAAAGTTTAGATAGTTTTCTATCAAATGATTCAGTGATTTAGTCATTTGATAACATGTCTGAAAAGGGCTCACCTTTTCATTCATTAAAAGGCTTTTAGGAATTTAGTCTTCATATGAAATGTGTTATTAATTAATTGTATTTTATGGTTGAAATCAAATCATTTTTTCAATCAAATGACAAACAAATCAGTCGACCATAAAATGAACATCAGTTTAGACGAAGGAATAGATGACGAGTTCAATCAGCCAGTGGTCAAACCCTCTGATATCATTTTGAACGGCATCCCACTTGACCAAGTTCAAAAATTTTATGGTTACTCAAAGAATCCGAAGCGAAATGGATCCCGAAAAGAACGACATTCATTTGAACCGGTTCTCAACAAAGAACTCGACCATTTCACTGACATCAAAGATCATACCGATGATAGTCAGTCCCACTTTAGCCCAGAAACAGGACAGTTGTTCGTATCGAACCTTCACCCGGCCCTGACTGACACCGATTTAGTGACAATATTCAGCACTTTTGGACAACTGATCAGATCGGGCAACAACTACAAAGCCAATGGTCGCTCTTCTGGAACAGCACTGGTTGTTTTCGCACAATTGAGGGACGCCCTAAGGGCACTTCAAACTTTGAATGGATTATCCCTTAAGGGTCAGACAATATACTTGAAACTAATTGAATCCGTTCCTCAAATCAATGTCACAAATATGACTGAAAGGAGAATTGACACCACCGGCACCGATAGGCCTCACTTCTGGGCTGACATCGCTCGCAATTATGACAAAGATGATGACCAAAAAGAAGACAATGATTGGAAGCGCTTTAAGCGATATTAGAGTTGTTTAAAATGTTTTTAATAAGTTTTACATTTTATTCAAAAATAAGAATAGATTTTTATATTGGCTATAATTTTAAAACTTATTCTGATCAAGTTTAAGGTCGAAACTTAAGTTAGTATTTGTCACTTACACAAGTGATTGTTTCTACACTTTTTTATGAAATAATTTACAAATCAATATTTGCTTTCAAACACATTAACTGTTTTTCAATCATTTCAATGAAAATTTATTTTTGAATGATATTAATTAAAAAATCAATTAAAAAACATGAGTTCCTCTACTTCTGGTCGATTGGATCAAATGTTTTCATACAATGAGAAAATGTTTAATTCATAGCTATTCGAAGCCATGATATAAATGACTCGGTTCTCCTCGTTAATAGCAATTGAAGAATCAATAATATTCTGAGCTAATGGTTGGTCCATAAGAGGACAAAATATGATATCTGACATTTATGAATGGAACCAGAATAAACTTATCGTTTTCAACTACTTTATTGAATTTCATAAATTATTATGCAAATAACCAAGAACTGTCCTCATGCAATTCATAACTAAAATTAAGTGATTTTAACAAATATCCGAGAAAAACGAAATCAATTCCTAATTAATATTAATACTAGATAGCAAGATCAATGTAATATTTCAGACAAATTAATAAGTTTTTATTGTAAAAATAAATTTTTATAGTTCAAGATTTTGTAAAAATAGCTTTTCACTGAAAGTTCATCTTGATTCATTGACAAGGGTCTGATAATTGAAAGATTTTGCAACAAAAAGCATATACAAAACAATTGATAAGTATAAAAATAATTATAAAAGAAATATTGACTCTCATTGATTTAACATTGCACATAGAATGGTGGAATGAGCTGTATTATATGTCCATTTTCACATAAATAATGCTAAACTTATTAGTGGATAACTGGTTGTGTTATATAGTATGGGGTCGCATCCAGTTTCTATAAAATGGTTTTCCATAAAATGGTTTTCCATAAAAATAGTTTGACCTTGAGATACCAATATATATTAAAAATTTTAAAAAAATTCGAACTTAAAAATCTTAATAAATATAAAAAATATTTAAATAAAACCAAAAATAAATTAAACATGGTAATAAGGTCTAATATTACCATATTTTTAATGAAATTATGTTATCTAGTTCACATTTTGTAACAAAATTGTCTTACTTAATTGACATATTTCACCAAGATTTAATTATTATTTTAAAAAATTATGAATAATAATTATAAATTTTTATACCTCTTATAATGTTCTTGGAAAACAATTTTATGGAAAACCATTTTTATGGAAAACAATTTTATGGAAAACAATTTAATGGAAAACCATTTTATGGAAACTGGATGCGACCCTATCTTAATAGCATTACTGAAAAATAAACGAGCATAAACTGAGAATAATAAATATTTATTTATATATTCATATTCATGTTTCTCATATTTAGCCGGAAGAATTTACGGAATCTTTACTACATTATTGATTTTTCACTTCATTTTTCGAGGTTTGAGAGGGGAGAGAGGGAGGGAGAGAGAGAGAGAGACGGCTTTGAGTTCAATCCCATAATTAAATGGTTTCGACTGTTAGTCCAAAAAAAAGGATAAAATATTGATTTTTATGTCATTTATTGAATGTATGGTATATTTAGTGCCAATTCTTGCGAATAATTTATTGTTTTCTTTGCACACAATCTCTGTTATAATAATTTAGCAAAGTGTACTTGAATTGGGATCTTTGTCATTTTTGATAAAGAACTTTGATGAAGAGTGAAAATTTTAATAGAATTCTACTTGTTTATTACACCAATAGATGAAATTCTGCATAAATCATTTTTGTTGCCTTGAAAGTAATTTGAAAATTATTCAATGAGCTAGATGAATTTTTGAATAAGTTTGAGCATTCTTAACAAATTTTTCTTAAAGAATATTATTTTATTAATTAATAAAATTATCATTAAAATAATTACATTGAATAGAAAAACTGCTTGCTCAAAAATAAAAGTTTAATTTTTCTTTAAGCTAGCTATTTTTCGAAATAGCACTTCTAATGTTAAGTAAATTTGTCTGATATTCAAAATATTAATTCCTTAAACAAAGCAAAACTTTCGAATTAACATTTTTGACAAGATAAAAGCCAGCCATCGCATAGCAAAATTAGGTCATCTATCATAGTTTTGTTGACAAAATAGACATTTTAAAATTTGATTAGAAAATAACACATAATTAACATCAAAAATTCAAATGCGATTCCTTAATAATTTGCGTACAAAAAATTACCAGGAATGGCCAAATTGATAGCCATCATTAAAACCATTTAATATATGTTTAATAACAAGTACAGTTCATGACAATTGTGCATCCTTAACTTACATTTTAAGGTTTTAAATTAATTTTTTTGATGTTTTGATTATTATTTCTTCTTGTTTATGAACAAATGGCAAGTCATAAAATATATTAAGCCTTGTTAAGCATATTACTTACAACGCTATATATTCCTTACTTTCTTATCTTTCAAAATAGCGTTTGTCAGCTTTTAACTCACCATGATTTTTCAAAAAAGCACAATCAATAATAATTATCAACTATTAGCTTGAGCCTATTTATATCCTGGCCATCCCTGAGATTAATATTGAACTAAATTACTATTATTTGAAACTGAAATAAGGAAAACCTCTCTGCTGTATAGGAATTATGACCAAGAACATTAGCGAAGACGAGATAATTATTATGAAGAACACCCAGAACAGTATTCTGTCAATAAAAAGTGCCAAGAGTCTCCACTCGTGAATCACAACAGAATCGATGGCTTTGATTTCGTTCTTCCACATTAAATATTTACAAATTGTGTCCAGCAACTCTTCCTGGGCTCTGAGCACCCTGTCCGTTCCGGTGCTACTGTTCGAACAGCTAATCGGCTGGGCTTGACTTTGAATTGTACTCGTGGTCCGGTTTGTACACGATCTGGTTCGATTTAGATTCATTAGTAGCTTGAAATTGTCATCAATATTGATTAGTGATTCTGTGCTCAGGGCGTACCGGTGGCCACAACTGTGAGCCAGTTCTATGTTGATCTGTGGCTGGTCTGAGCTCTTCTTGGTATTGTTGTTGCTCTGGTGTCTTCTTTGAACACTGTCCTGAGTCATATTAATACTGTGATTATTATACGAATTTGATTCTGCGCTCTGACCAGGCTTCTGGAAAATAAGCAAGATAAAATAAAACAATTTTAATGAAACTAAATTGGTAAATGAAATTTATAAACTGTAATTGAATCTCAAATTCTATTTATTATTAAGGAAAAAATTAAAGATGGAGAAGATGGATTATCTTGGAGAAGGTTTTGCCTACCATTTTTATAAGGTTTAACATTATGTAAAATTTTGTTTGGTCATGATCAAATATATAATTAGGGATAGACTTTCTAGATACAATTTCAACTTCAATCTATTCCTGCAATTTGGATAAACTTGATCTGTTCCTCTGACTGATCACTGCTCAGCCCAAGAATAAAGTGACTCAACCCGTTTGATAGAGACAAATGATAAGTTGGGAAAATATATAGCAATTTATTATTAATTATTACTAATTGATTGACTACTAATTGATTAATATTAGTAATTAATTTGAAAAGTTTCAAGTGAAAAACTTTAATAGTTAAAACTAACTGGCAAGTCTAGTAGTATTACAGTATATTTTTGCTTGTAGCTTTGCAATATTACATAATGAATCATTTCAAAAGTATACAGAAAAGCTAGGTAAACAAATTATCAAGTTGACATTTTTTCAAAACTGTAATCTTAACTTAGGAGCTAATGAATGTTTTAGTTAAAAAATAAATTAACACAAGATTGGTGACTGACTTAGAATTCGAAATATATTTTAGAAACAATTATCCTGCTCTATAATCAACATAATTAATTTAATAGATTTTTTTATTAAGTACAAAATTTATTGTTTAATTATTAATGGAACAAATATGAGTTAGATAAATTAAGACAAAATTAATCAAGAGTTAATGTTTTCAAACTGTATTCAAATTGAAACTTCTAAACAAATGAAATTGGTTTTACTTAAAAAGTCTTTAAACTGTAACATCAAATTCAATATCATTTTAATTTGGTAATAAATATTATCTAGTCAAGTCAACTTTAATATTTATTTAGCTATCATCCGTCTTTAGAAACTTTTTAAGGAATAGGTCTATATGCGAGTATGCAAGTAAGGTTTAATAAAACTTTACAAACTATGATTTAATCTTAAACTAGCAAGCAATCCCATGCTGTTCTAGGTATTTCGAAATTTAAATATTTAGGAGGCAAGAAAACTGCATTAATCGATTTGCGAGTAAACCTATCTAAACAATGTAAACTGCAGCTACAAGATAAATGAAATATTAATCAAGTTCTATTTTTTTGTAAAAAACTCAATATGAAATATTTATTGATGTAGAAGACTATTCCTAAATCACTGGATAACTAATAATTTAACTTTGAAATTAAATCAGGTCTGAATAAATTCGAGTTCATTTTAAATTCAGGCACATCTGGAATCAAAGAATAAACTTGCACATCAATGCAAATTCTATTAAGACAAAAGTTCAGTTAATATATTCCGATTCAACGAATTTAAATAATAATGATTTCTCAGAGCTCTCAAAGATTTAAAGCAAACTTTAAAGGACATTGATTAAATTACACAGTATGTGTAATAATAGGGCTTGAACTTTTGAAATTAAATTTCTTTCAATCCTTAATTGTGCATTAAAAATTTACATGATATTCTGATTCGTCTAATAAGTATAATAAATAGAAACCCTTCAAAATACTTCACATACTTATCGCATATATTAATTAAATTAATATTCAAGGTCAGAACTCTTATAATTTAATATTTATTCTATATAAATATTTTTCTCTAGTATTAAAAAAATTGATTGAAAAATTTATTAAATTATTAGAAACAAATAGCTCCCAGAAAATTTGTTTGCTCTTGTTAGTTAATGAATAATTGAATCAAAATGAATAAGTATCAAAATTTATTAAACAAATTTGTGTTTTTATTATTTCATAAAAAATATGTACTACTAGAATTTTATATTTTATTTTTTGAAATAGCAATTCGATAGAAAAAGTTAAAGATATGAGCTTGGTTAGAAATGCTGCACAAATAAATTATTTTGGTTAAAGTTGTTGAAAAATTTCTTAGAATCCTCTAGGTACAAACTTAAATTAGTTTAGAATCTAAATTTTAGATCCAAGATAACAAGTCATAATTGGTTTTTGATGTATTGCATGAAATATGCAGATGAAGTAATATGGGCTTGACTATATTATTATTTTGTAATTACTCAATTAATATTCAATATTCATAACTTGTTAGTTCTAAAATAATTCCCTTTCAACTTTTTAATGATATTTCTATGAGATTTAATTAGCAATTTTAATTACTTTTATTAATTAGCACACAAAGGATTAAAGCAAATTGAAGCAGTAAAATTGATCAAACTTAATATTGATTTTGAAAACTGTAATTAAATTTTGAAGATAAATAAATATGATTTTGAAATTTTAAAGACTAATGAATTGATAATCTATAACTTAATCTATCTTTAAAATTTCTAAATAAGTTAATATAACAATTGATTGAGTTTTTGGTAGTTGTGTTGATTCATATTATGAAAAAACTGTTTTACTCACAATTTTATAAGTTTTGCA